>HE671161.1:205835-217221 GCA_000313835.2 Heliconius melpomene melpomene | reverse complement strand
CGTAAACTTTGAGAACTTGAATCGAATGCCTTGTTTATCGATCAATCACAGATTACTTCCTTTTTAAGCTCGTTTATATGTAGAAATCTAGTTTCGAAATTAGAGCCGACCACAAACAGATAATGTATCCAAATAGGTTTTTTCGGATAACGGTAACTCCAGAACCGATAATTATTTAAATAGCCTCTACTATATGAGAAACCGGTTTCTATAGAGATGACGATAAAAACGTAATAACCTGTCAAAAAGATCGTAAACATGAGCTTCCCATCGATATAATAATGATGTAACGTAAGTACTTATTTCAATTTTAAATATGACTTCATCAGCTATGAATCTGTCATCTTCATTAATATATCAGAAGCAAACATGTGGGAGGATGTGTGAGGAGCCGAAAGAACTCATATGAGACATGAAGAATATTATGTTTCTAAAAATAAAGCACTTAAATTGTTGAGGAGGAGAATGTTGTGATTTTAAAGGAAGCGGGTGGGTTCGATTCTCACTTTTCATTTCTTCGCGCGGCGTTGAGTTCCACCAATCAACTCGCAATGCCTCCATAATTTGGCTGAAAGTGACGAACGGAGTGTCTTAGCACTAGGCTCCCTTTTCCTACCCTGCTACATTAGGGATACAGTGTAAAGCTAAAAAAAAGTATCTTGAGAAAACGATAACTAACTGTAGCACAGTTTCACTTCGATATTATTAATGAACTAGCGGCCCGCTCGCGGCTTCGCCTGCGTGAACTACGTTATTATTAATTTCTGTCTCCATGAATACCTACGACCTATAAGTGACGTCCATGCAAAATTTGAGATTCCTAACATTTGTAGTAACGAAGTTTCGTACAAACTTTCAACCCCAAAACAACCCCTTAGAAGTCGAATATTGCAAATTCCCGTCTTAGTGAGCACCTACGTCCTATAAATAACTCCTATGCAAAATAATTGTTACTCGCGTTTTTTAAAATATGCAAAATTAAATGTACATTTTTCAATATTTCTGAGAGATTTTCTTAATATTTTTTTTCGTAAGAACCTTCTCCTAATAATAACAAATACAACAAAAAAAGAATTAGTGAAATCGGTCCAGTCATTCACGCGTGATGCCGTGACCAAGGAAAACGGGTTTCATTTTTATATATATAGATTCCATAGCACCTTGTTATTCATTTAAGTTTATATCAGCTATAGTTTCTTTTTGCATATTGCAAGGCATACCTATTTAGAGAAATTGCGTATTGGAACTTACATTCAATGCCACAATTTTAATAAAAAAACTACTAGATAATAGAAGAAATTCCTCAAACTGAGATTTAAATTCACAACCGTCGTCTATAGTCACGTTCATTGCAGTATTACGCTAAACAAATTCTTAACAAAGTAAATATTTAAATTATATTAGCTTACACCTTACTGTAAAAGACAAATGAGTCATACAAAGTCCAAGTGAAATGGGTGCAGCTGGACAGGCAACCCTCTGTTTGCTACGTCACAGGAGTACTCTGCTAAATTAAAAAGGGCAACGGCCCCAATCCCTAACATCGTGTTAGCGCGTGCTTGCGAGTGTTCCCCAGGTCCTGAATTAATACATATTAATGTTATAAACGTTACTGGGAAAACCAATTTTACTATTTGTTTTTTCGATCGATACCTTTAAGTATACTTAAAGAGTCTGGTCAATGCTTCTTATGATAGAGGGCTCGTTAAATATATTTTAGAAATTATTTTCAGTTTTCAATAGAGAGATGCATTAAGCAAACTCACTTTGGGTGACGTTTTCTTAAAACAGCAAACATTGCAAGCCGTTGCTTAGCAACGCGTAGCGACGATTGTTATTAACATGGCGGAATAAATTGCATGTCAAATTAATTATTTTAATATATTGGTATATATCGAAAATATTACAAATATGAGAAAAAAAAGTATTCTATGTTCATCCCGGGACCCTCAAGTATATCTATATGAGTATTTTATCACAATTAAATTAGCGGTTTGGCCCTGATTGCGTAAAAGACAGACAGACAGACAGACAGACAGAGTTACTTTCGAATTTATAATATAGGTATGTATTATAATTATAACTTACAAGATATAGGTAAACTCGAAATCATTTGTTGTTAAAGCCTCGAGTACTTGCGGAAGTTCTAGACTAGACGATGACTTCAAATTCAATTACTTGTGCTTACTTTACATAGCGCGTCCTAGTTTACCAATAGTATCTACAACTTGAACTGATATCAATATAAACTGCATTAACTTATTTTAACACAAGCGGCCTGCCCGCTTATGTTGTACTAAAGTATTAGAATGTTTAAAAGTTACATGTGTCTATTTCTGCCATCTCAAATATGAACTTCTTAAAAACTTAAATACTTATATCTTTTGATAGAGTGAAGCGATTATAATGAAATAAAAACTAAGTTACTTATAATTTTCTCGTAGGAACTCTGAGTTACTTATAATTTTTATGTATAAAAGTTGCTTAAATTTGTTTTACGTGATACGTTTTCACATAAACAGACAAACAGATAAAAATTCTAAAAATGCTGGAAATGGATTCTGTTAGTTATCATATAACACCCTGGCTAATTTTTTTTAAGTATTTTCAATGTACAGAAACGACTTTTCTACAGATTTAGTATAAGTTTAGAATAGATTTATAATTACAAATTTTACACTACCTTGATATTAAGCAATATCTTTGTATCTGACAAAAAATTATTGACTCTTTAATTTTCATAATAAGACATATCTATTAATTTGCAATATATTTTTTATTATTATATGTACCTACAATTTTAAGTAGCTTCATCTATATATATAAAATCGAAAGATCACTCACTTATCACGAAATCTCAGAAACTACATGTGCTAGGAATCTCAAATTTTGTATAGGAGTTACTTATAGGACGTAGGTACTCATGGAAACAGAAATAATAATAACGTAGTTCACGCAGGCGAAGCTGCGGGCAGGCCGCTAGTATGTAATAATTTGCTATACATTTTTTATTATTAAATGTACCTTCCTACTTTCAAGTCTACATAAGTTTAGTACCTGATAGAATATGTAAGCCAATTTTCTTTAAAACCGTCTTTGCGGGCATTACTAGAAAATTAGTAAATATATCCTCTGAGACATTGCCAAAATTCTTAAGTACACCAGCAAGAGTCGATTGTGGACTGCCACGTTAGCATATATTTGGCACATTTTCTCATCACTACTTCGTAAGTATAGAAATGGGTGTGCTTTATCTAATTTATTATACAGGGTAATAGATAAATTATTTGAGACCAGTGGTAGAGGAGAACACTATTTTTAATACATACGACATGTTCCGAAATTTCACCATTTTCGAAATTTTGGCCCTTAAATTTTTTTTAAATTTTCCATAGATTTTTCCAGCGCATCCAGGAAGAGAAAGTCGGAGCAGACTCGAGACCCAATTGTTGATTTTTGCCCCTTGAAAATGCGCACTAATGTTCCTAGTGTTCGAGTTCTTCTTCTTAAAGTGCCTCTCCGACTAGTGAAGGTTGGCAGTCAACTTCGCATACTTAGTCCTGCCAAATGAATCAAATCTACGGCGTTTTTAATTCCAGTCCATTCCTTGATGTTCCTTACCCATGATTTTCTTCTACCGCCGGTTTTCCTTTTCCCAAAAATTTTCCAATTATTATAGTTTGAACTGGTTACTGGAACTCGCGCAATGGCAAAACAAATTTTGAAATGATCATAAATTTTTTTTTTCATCTTCAGATGTGTCAGAATTCAACGCCGTGCTTTGCCTCGACACCAGACCGAAGAAATGGAAATATAAACGTAGATAAATATTTCACTTCCTCGAGTGGGAATCGAACCCACAACCGTCGTGATACAGTACGTACACCTAACCTAACTCACCTAAAACAGATAGAATAGAGAGTTTAATATGAATGTTATATACTTGACCTTATTTCACTTTATAGCAACGGTTACATTAAGGTGAATTGCCAACAATTTTAGCTACTCGCAACTGCAATCTACTATGTTACGTGTATCAATTATCTAAGCAAATAGTACTTCAAATAGAAAATTTCCTTTTATGTTAGATTGTCCACTTATCAAGAAAATATATATCAGAATATTACTTTAAGGAATAAGAGCCTGTTGCAGCCAGACCATCGTTATTTTATGCAATCTAAAAGTTTCTCTTTGCATATACCCAACTGGTGGTTATCTATTTACTCTAGTAGTCAATAGATATATAAAGTGCATAAAATAGTACTTAATTTAAGTTACATTATAAATTTATTTCTTTTTAACAGACTTCTGTAAGAAAAGGAGGTTATCAATTCGACTGTATTTTTTTTTCTTATTTTTTATTATTTTTTTTTTTATGTTTGTTACCTCATAACTTTTAAGTGGGTGAACCGATTTTGATAATATTTTTTCTTCTTATTAGTTAATGATTATTTTTTCTGTATTGTGACATTGCTTCCATAATGTTCGTAGGCGCTTATTAAAATTTAGAGTTACCTGGCACGAGATTAAAAACGTGCTTAGTATCTGGCAATGGATAACGTCATTTCTAATATTATTTCCAGGAAAATAAAAATAAAATATCCAAATTTCTTAGCTATTTAGCTCAATTGACAGCAGGTAAAGCTATTATAACAGAAAATTGATAAGTACATCTTTCAGTGTGGGCCATATTAAAAACAATATATCAAAAGTAATAAGAAGATTAATAAATATGCCTAATAAAATTCAGTAGAACATTCTAATATCAGACAGCTGGTATTGCCGAGTGCTAGTTTCCGATAGGCTTCCGACACAAGGGAATGCTGATTTTATCGAATAATGAGTTCTACAAATGGTTAATATAAGTCAAGTATAACTGAAACTGATATTTATATTACTTTTTCTTTGTAATATATATTTTACTAGCGGACGCGCGCAGCTTCGCTTGCTTATTTAGGGGTGAATTCTAATAAACCACGAAACGTGTGTTCAATTAAATATTTTTAAGAGTCTAAATTTCAAATTTTATATTTAATTTAAGATTTAAAGATTTTTCCATACAAACTTTCAACCTCTTGTTTGCACCCTTAGGGGAAGAATTCTAGAAAACGATGAAACACGTGTTCAATGAAATACTTTTAAAAATCTAAATTTCAAATTTTATGAAAATCGGTGCCGATTTAATTGTTTTTCCATACAAACTTTCGACCCCTATTTCACCCTTTTAGGGTTAAAATTGTTCAAACTCCCTTAGTGGCTGTCCAGATTACGAAAGTAAACATCTGTCCAAATTTCACGTTTCTACGCACAGCGGTTACGGCAGTGCGTGCGTCTTACCTCAGTCAGTGAGGACAAGTCCTTTTATATATATAGATTACATTTACATTACTTATAATATTTTTTTTATGTACATTTACTTTATTATCTATATATAAGGACTTCTACTCACAGATTGAGGTAAGACGCACGCACAGCCGTTACCGCTGATGGGAGAAACGCGAAATTAGGACGGATTTTGTAAAATTTTAACCCAAAAGGTGTGAAATAGGGGTTAAAAGTTTGTATGTAATTTTCATATCATAAAAATATTTCATTGAACACATGTTTCGTGGTTTATTTTAAATCACCCCCTAAGAAAGAAAGAAAGAAAAGAAATATAAATCTTATATTTTCAGTAATGTTTGCACCAATCCATTTGAGAATAGACGTATAGTATATTAGAGGGCACGCTTCGTTTTCCGTTTGTCAGATTTTTCTCAATTATATATGAGTTGAAATTAAAGTTGGCGAACTCAGTTTAATATCCACAGGTAAGCATTTCCTGTGGGACCGCCGCAGTTGTTATAACCTTGTTTTAGATTGGAGCTGTGTTCAACTTCTAATAATGTTGTTGAAGCCCTGGGATGGTGTATTAATTTCTTTTTTCCTCAAACCTCGCAAAAATAATGTAACATTGTATTTAAGCATTATTTTTTTTTATTGTTTAATTTAGGCTAGTGAGAAGTCCTTGCAATTGTTGTAATTAGCAAATTGTTTTGAATTGTTTACATCGATAAAAGCTCCCAATAATATTTCTTGTCATATATATCACTAGCGGACGCCCGCAGCTTCGCTAGCTTATTTAGGGGTGAATTCTAATAAACCATGAAACATGTGTTCAATGAAATATTTTTAAGAGTCTAAATTTCAATTTTTATAATAATCGGTGGCGTTTTAAAGATTTTTCCATACAAACTTTCAACCCCTTATTTGCACCCTTAGGGGGAGAATTCTAGAAAACGACGAAACACGTGTTCAATTAAATACTTTTAAAAATCTAAATTTCAAATTTTATAAAAATCGGTGCCGATTTAATTTTTTTTCCATACAAACTTTTAACGCCTATTTCACCCCTTTAGGGTGAAAATTTTACAAAATCCCTTCTTAGTGGATATTCAGATTACGAAAGTAAACATCTGTCCAAATTTCACGTTTCTACGCACAGCGGTTACGGCTGTGCGTGCGTCTTACCTCAGTCAGTGAGGACAAGTCCTTTTATATATATAGATTCTTATAGAATATATTAATATATTTAATAATAGTATATTTATACAAGTAAATATATAAACAAACCCAGCAAATTGTATGAATAATAATATGTTCTATACATATATATGTCCATAACGAGTTCCGTAGCAGCAATTCCAACGGGAGAATAAAGCGCGACAGTACACATTTGAGAGTTGCATCAAAGCAGGGGCGGATTAAGGCGTAGGCGACATAGGCAACCGCCTAGGGCCCGTTATTTTTGGGGCCCGAAAATTAGGTTTTTATTTTGTACTTAATTCTTATTATTATTTAACAGAAAAACGTAATTGTATATGATTTTTTATATATTTATTATATAGAAAACAACAGTATATTATTAACTACTAATACCTTTTTTCCTTTTTTCTTAGGTTCCGATAATTAAATAGAACATACTAACTATATCATTTAAAACCGAAGTACCAAACGCAAAGTATGTGTCATGACATAAGGGACCGGAATTATAATGTTGCCTAGGGCCCGTTTTAGCCTTAGTTCGCCACTGCATCAAAGAATATATAAGCAATCGTAGACTTAGCATATAAAAATATATAAAATTCTCAAATATTTATGCATACACATACCAGAAACGATAAAAGCGATAACAATACAAAATTAACACATATTACGTAACTATTATGTTAACAATACTATTAATAATAGTTTTTGTCTATATATTGCATCATTTCCGAGGAATTATTAAAATGACTTGTAAGCGATTTTACTGTCCTTTTACTATATACATTAATAAGAATTATAAGTCCCTTTTTTAATCTTCACGCTGTTTCCCGCACACAGCAGGGTATGCAGGCGGAAAATAGTGTTAAGACACTCCTTTCTCCATTGTCCGTCGAATTCGGAGGCTTTGCGTGTTGAGTGGCGAACTTAATAATATTATTAGTATTAAATTATATATTTTTTATTACGTTATATTAAGCAGAATAGCCTTCTTATTCAACAACCAATGAAAAGGCAAAGTTACTAATTCAAGTTTAAGATTAACTCCATAATAAAACGATTTTATATAAGTGGATATGTAAAGTTAGGATTAAATTTAAAGTAATTTAAATAATTCCTTAACCTTCTTCGATGTACAATATAAATATTTTTATTTTTCTTAATTATATAGTTTTTTTTTGCGTACCGCTGTACTCCTCACATATCTGCAGGATAGGGGGATGGAGCCTGAAACCTAGTGTTCCCTTCCGTTCCTCACATTCTGCCGAATTCTGAATACATTGCATTTTGAGTGGCGAAACATAACGCCGCACCTCGTCTCTTGTTACCTTTTAATAAGCTACTAAATTAATATATTTTGGGACTTGTCAATATGATGAATAAAAAAAATATTATAATAGGTTGAGATCATTAGTCCGTTTCTGTTCCGTCCGTTTATTTGAAATATTATTTGAAACTTGATTTAAGTTTAAAAATCCAAGTTGGTTTAAATGATTATCATCATTTTGCTAAAATAATGAATTGTTTCGTCTTTTATTGGATGTAAGGAAAAAAGGCAATTCAGTCTTCGTTGTGATTTATGGCGTCACCTACCTATATTATCTAAGCACTAAAGTTTTAAAATAAAATAATTATCTGGGCAATGGAAGCTGTAAGTCTTGTACGAATTTTAAAACAAAAATTTCAAGAAATATCTGCAACTGTCAAATTTCGATATAAATACTGGATCTTTTACTACTGGTTGACGCTTGTCAGTCTCATTTTGGTTCCCGTATTTGCACTTCGACCTGGGAATGTTAAAAATACAAAGTAAGTTTTCATTTTTTCTTACATTATTAAAATATTTTTATCTTCATGTTGTATCTCGGATAGGAAACCTAGTGTTAAGACACTCCCTTGAATCTCCGTTGAATAGCGAAACTGTACGCTGAAATATCTTTCGCCCGCACCATGGTTTGCGTGGACTTTCTGATACTTCCATTTGCAATTCGTGAAAATTTTATTCTTCTAGCCAGCACATAGCTATAGACCAACCTTCTTAATTCTTTGGGTCCTGGAGTTCCACATCAGGTGTTCTTCAATTTTCTATAAGTATCATATATATTAAATGTAATAAAAAATACTTGTATATGTATAAATACTGTAGATAATTTTACTTTAAGTTTTATTATGTTTATCAAGCTCTCTGTCAAATAACTTGGCAGAAAGCTATCTCCTCGGAGAGCTAACTCGACGTCGCTTAAGTTTGTTTCCATGGAATTATTACTTCAACGGAGTTGCATAGTTAACGATAAAACTTTAAAGATCTTTGTTAGGTATATCTTAATATGCAACTAAGTATATTATCTAAATAAAGAACTCTAAAATTAAAACTTATTAATTAATTGAAGATTTAAAACATAAGCTGTTAATAAAAAATTTGCAAATCTTAATATGTATATATTTGTTTATAATCTGCTTATATCTCAATATTATGTATTTAATGAAATTACAGAGACCCATACAAATTTAAAAGCGTATAATACATTATTTATAGATAATTTGACGGAAAGCGGGGAACAGAAGTGTCTTAATGGTTGTCTTAACACTAGGTTCCCAGGTTCCCTCTACCAACCCTACTATATGCGAGATATAGCGTGAAGCTAAATAAACTTAAGCTTATTTCACTTGGAAATCAATTAAACAGCATTAGCAATTTACATACATATATATTTGCATATAACAAGGATGTAACAAGCCAGTACAGACAATGATGATAATTACAGCATGAATAATAGCACATATATTAGTGCACAGCGCATAAAGTTAAATAGTTAAATTTAGATACATTTAACTAACTAACTAGATTATTCCGCATACATAGGGAACCTAGTGTTGAGACACTCCGTTACCATTAAGACACTTCCGTTGAGTGGTAGAACTTTAGAAGTTTTATAACTTCTTCAAAACTAACAAGTTAATATAATGACATAATGGTCTAAAGTCGGACTCAAGAGAGCCGAGCTTCTCAAGCGCCTAACTACGCCTCTCTTATTTCAAATCGTCATTTTATAAGTTAACTAAGATAAAATCTCTTAGTTGGAAAATTTTTAATGTAAATATGTTATTACGAGGCATTGCGTGTTGAGTGGCGGAACTCAACGCCACCTTACCTCGTTACCAAAGCGAAAAAAATATTTCGTTTCTTCAAGTGGGGATCGAACCCGTAACCATCGCCCTTGTGCCCCTGCGCCATGACGGCCTTTTTATATTATTTACGACTTTATTTTAATAACAATAAAATATTATTTATTATATATGATAATACAAGGTTCAACCCAATGTGATGCTATAAAAGCTTCGGTCCCCTTCAAACGACGGTAGGGTAGAAAAGCCTCATCTGTAATTCAGATTCAGCAGTTGAACGCTATTGCATGCCTGTTGCCTACGCCCACCTTCATGTTTTCACTTGGTCTAACCAAAATATTCGTATCTAAAACTACATGTGATGTTGATTTTAGAAATCAAGAGAAATTAAACAATTTTCTTTAATAAGAATTGATTGAAAATATTAATATATTTGTTTGTGATATCATCTCATAAAAATTGGTTAAGTGCGAGACGGAATTATTCACCGAGGATTGCATATTTCACCTTAATATCTCCACGCAATCTTGACAAACCGACAACAAAACAATTGATCCTATAAGGGAGCCCTATTTTTCTAGACCCCTAAAAATAAGGTGGTGGTTTTCTTTTCTTACACCTGAAGCTATTTTAATATGTTTAAAAAAAAGACAAAGACTGAAAATGATAAACAGAGCAGATGTTCTTCTTGTATCTAAATATCATATTATATTTTAATACATCAATATTAAACAACATACAGACGCAACCGCGTATGGACACATGTATGTTAATAATAAATTAATTAATGGTAAATTATAAATTTGAATCACAATTATTACTGGACCATACGAAATATTCACATTCAAAATCTGTCTGCACTAATTTGACCGCAGCTTTAATTTCGTTCACCTGTTTATAATATTTTACATTTCAATTAACGCCCCCCCACATGTCGTACAGGGGAACAATTGCAACTACCCTTTATTACCAATCTTTGTTTAGATTTAGATAAAAAATTACAGATAATAAAAACTATAAAAGCATAATTTATATAAATTTATATTAATTATGCTAAAATAGGCTAGTCGTAGCACAATGACGCGATAGGTTGTGGATTCGATTCCGACTCGAGAAAATTAAATATTTATTAATATTTTCATTTCTTGACTGTTTCATTGTCTTGAGTTCCACCACTCAACACACAATTCCTCCAGAATTCGGTGAAAAATGGGGAGCGGAGTTTCTTAACCCTAGACTCCCTCTGCCTACTCTGCTACATTTGGGATAGCTTGAAGCTAAATAAAAAACTAAATAATAATTATTATAAGTTAAAAACATCTTGCTGCACTAGCAACACTTAAAAAATGTAAAAAAACGTTTTCACCCACTATATTAAAATTAACTGCGCAGAAATATTCATCCTGTCAAATTCCTTACAATGAAATTTCCATATTAAACTGTTAATAAAATTCCATAACAAAATTTCAATACAAATATTGAAAATCCTATAAAGACGTAGACGTAGCCCCGTTATTGTGCAGAGGTTCAAGGCGGATCCCCTCGATCTCAGCCTCTATTTTCTCGCAGACATGACTTGAGAATTTGCGGGGGTAAATAGGCTATCGACGGCACGACATCCTCATACGTGAACACTTTAGATTTATAAACGCTCGTCATGCTCTCTTGATTAAAATGGCTTTATTGGATTGAAATTCTTTCAATATCATAGATTCGTAAATAAATTCGCCTTTTA
>HE671161.1:41145-205735 GCA_000313835.2 Heliconius melpomene melpomene | reverse complement strand
CTTCACGCTGTACATGCATATGCTGTAGGTATGCTTGCAGCAGGGTAGGCAGAGGGGGGGGAGGTCTAGTGTTAAGACACTGCGTTCTCTTCTTTCCATTGCTTGTTGAGTGGGGGGATTCAACGTTGCCTCGACACCAAGAAATGAAAATATTAAATATTTAATTTCTTCGAGTGGGAATCGAACCCACAAGCTGTCTCACGTTTACAGGCTAATGCTTGTGGCCCTGCTCCATGACTGGCCTCGAAATAGAATATATGTCATTGTATAAATTACATTTTATAAAGGCACTACTTTCTGACGCGTTTGGATGTAAACCGTCACTTTTTACGTACTCGTAGGTTTTATTCAGAAATTTCATCTCAGTTTTTTATTTTCATACGTATTTTTATATTAAATTACGTACATTCATGAATAATATTTCCTCAATTTACTATACTTATGTCATCCAAAAGATATCTACTGCAAAAAAACGGTTGTGGGTTCGATCCCCACTCGAGGGAACGAAATATTTATCTTATTTATAATTTAATTTCTTCGCTCTGGTGTCGAGGCTAAAGCGCGGCGTTGAGTGCCGCCACTCAACACGCAATGCCTCCAGAATTCGGCGGGAAGTGGGGAACAGGATGTCTTAACACTGGGTTCCCTCTGCCTACCCTGCGGTAAGCGGGATCCAGTGTGAACCTGATTTTTTTTGTATAATAAGGATGCTTATAGATATAATGTGAACAATGTACATACATATATGGTAAACCCTATGTTGAATGAAGGATCCCATGCAGAGGATGATCCAATTTTGTCAATAACGATAAGTAAACACGAACCGTTGAGTCAGTTCTCGCTCCAAACAAATAAAATCCATAGAAAACACCTGAGAATATTTGCATTAGGTTTCGTTATCCAAAGCTATGTTCTCTCCGTTGGGAATAAAATTAAACGAAGTGATCTTATAAGGGTTCCGTTTTTCCTTAAAAGATACGGAACCGGAACGGAATTATAGAAAAGAAAAACTCTACGTCTACGTCGAAATTTTAAAGCATTATTCTATCTACTTCTAATAATTTAAATTCTTTCTCAAAATTTACAATATACAATATAAAATTCAAGTTATCCTAATCTTTATTTATTTCTTCCTTTTAAAATTTAAACTTTTCTACTATTTCCTAAATTTAAGTTATACAAATATTCATCTTAATAATAATAAATAAATAATTTCTGCTTCAAGGAAACATTGATGAATAAGAAAATTAACGGCAATTGGACAAATTTGTAATTGAATTTTAACATGAGTCGTGTCCATTAGGCAGATTTGTACAGAAATTGAATTGCAAAATATTATAACTGTGCGGACGGAATTATATCTCCAGTCGAATTGGCCTCGGCAATAGTGAGATGAATATTCAACGAGTCATTTTTAACATTATTATACGTTTATGTTAATTTTATATTAATTTTAAAATATTTTTATAATATGTGTAGACATTGTAGATGTTAGTTTGAGAACATTTTGGTTAAAAGTTAAAGACTGGGAACACTGGATGCAGTGTATTGTTAAAATAGAAAGATATGAAAAATATATTTTATATCTATATATTAAAAAGTTACCATTATTTTTGATTGTAATGCTTGCAATCAAAAATAATGGTAACAGTTGTGTAATAATGGTAATAGTAGTCTTCAATCCCCTCTCGAGGGATAGTTGTTTAATTCATTCTCGTTTCTCTACTATGTTAGACAAAATGCAGGGCTGAGTTCCGCAATTTAATACACAATGTCTCGAAAACTGTGTTGACAATGGACAACGAAATGACCAAAACTTACCATAAGGTCCCCTCTGACACTGTGATGCGAGAAACATAAAACTTTGCTAATGACTGAATCATATGACTCTTCTTTAATTTGTTAATTCTTTGTATAAATTTTCCATAGTTTTTATTATAATATATTGAAATCCTTTACAAGCAAGACAAAGGTTATGTTTTAATCTTTCAGCAATTGTGGGCAGTGACAGTAACTAAAAATTGTATATTATTTAATTTTATAACTTTTACACTGTTTATATGTTGCCCAGCCCAGCTAAGAACGGCACTAGGTTTAAGTTTTCCAACAACTGAGAAGTTTCACCAGTACAATAAACAATTATACATGTACGTCTCGTACGAGCACTTACATTGAAACTACTCTAAGAAGTTATTACTTTCACAACAAAAGACTGAGAGATTTTAAGATATTAAAGCTGTTGGGACTTAAATTAAATTTTAAGTGTGGAATTATATTTTATTTTTTTATGGAATAAGAAAAAATAGCCAGAGCTTGCATGAAAATAGAGGAAAAGACAGCACGATGGTAATCCGAGATCTTAATTTGCTGTATTTGTCAATTTTCTTCAACAACTACATGTCATGGGGTGAAACGGAAAGGTACTGAGGTCCTATACCCATAGACAACCGTAGATCCGTAATCCATACCTATATTATCAATTCGAAAGTAACTCTGTCTGTCTGTCTGTCTGTCTGTCTGTCTTTTACGCAATCAGGCCCAAACCGCTAATTTAATTGTGATAAAATACTCATATAGAGATACTTGAGGGTCTCGGGATGAACATGGGATACTTTTTTTTCTCATATTTGTAATATTTTCGATATATATCAATATATTAAAATACTTATTAATTTGAAATGCAATTTATTGCCATGTTAATAACAACCGCCGTTGCTAAGCAACGATTTGCAAAGTTTGTTGTTAGAAAACGTCACCCAAAATGAGCTTGCTTACAGCATCTCTCTATTGAAAACTGAAAATAATTTCATAAATATAATTATTTAATAAGTATTCATATAGTTCAAGCGGGCGTAGCCGCGTTCGGGTCCACTAGTCCTATATATTTATCCTGTATGTTTGCGCTCCGTTAACTGTGCTATATTGTTTATCAATTTTAATTAACTATTTGACTTTTTTATTGTAGATATATAAAACTTAATGGTATAAAAATCATGAGACAGAAAAAAATGGTTATTCTTATTACGAGAATTGACTACATTTAAATCGTTTTATTTTTATATTTTGCACTTTTGTGTAAGTGTTTTTACTTTTCTCAGTCTACTAATATCAAACAATATTTAGCTTTATAAAATTTAATGATCTAAAAAACAGATCATATTTCAAGTAATTTATTACTTAAACTTCATGGATTCTTACACGTATGACGTAATTGGTGGAAATAAATTTATGAATAGATTTTTTTTTGTTAAACCGTCAGACTTTCAAAAAAACTGCATAAATTAAGAATTTATTACACAAATTTATTTTATAAATATGTTTATTAACCCTGTGTTGCTATGTTAAGATATTTTTTTAATTTCAATTATTACTAATTTTAAAGGATATTAAAAACAAAGAATTGCCGGTCTCTGGGATAGAGTCGAGTTCATTCCGTTCGTCTTATTTTGTTAATATTAAGAAGGTTAATGTTTTTAAAATTAATATACTATTTTAATAAGATAAATATAGTTATTGGATATTATTTTTCTTTATTATTTTTATATATTATTTTTCTTAGTTAATTTTCTATGATGGCCCATTTACCTATACATTATTAAAAATCTATGCTAAGGTATATAATAAACATAATCCTCTTTTATGTTAACCCCGGGGTAGGGTTAAGCGATTATTTTTATTAAGTAAAAAAATGCTTATAATTTAAACACATTTACATTATTTGCATTAATAATACTTATTCGCTGTAAGGAAGTTAGCGTGGTCACGCACGTTTCAGCGTGGTTCACCTTAAATATTATCAAAAAATTGTATATTTGAAAGTTAGGTTTAATCTGATCATGGAAATCGTAAATTCAATTCGGACTTTAAAGCAACGAAGTTTAGAAACATTTAAGAAAATTAAATTTCAATATAAATTCTGGCTCTTTTATGCCTGGATGTCATTTGTGAGTTGCATTGTGTTACCATTATTTACACTTCGGGGCAGGAATGTTAATAATTCTATGTAAGTATATTTAAAAGAAAAGTAATTTTAGAAATATTTTATACTACTACTATGAGTACCTACGTCCCATAAGTAACGTCCATGCAAAATTTGAGACTCCTAGCATTTGTAGTAACGAAGTTTCATACAAACTTTCAACCACAAAAACAACCCCTTAGAAGTCTAATATTACAAATTCCCGTCTTAGCGAGCACCTACGTCCTATAAATAACTCCTATGCAAAATTTGAGATTCCTAGCACTTGTAGTTTCTGAGATTTCGTGATGAGTGAGTGACCATTCCATTTTATATATATAGATAACGTTTCTGAGAAGCAATGTATTTCAAGCAAGCAAGCATTTCTTTATCCAATAAAACAGCATTTGAAAATGAGATGAGATTTTCATCAGTCGTCGCATGGCTATTCGAATAAACTTATCTTATGTATCTCCCCTGGACATGGTGTTCATTCTATATATCATCGAGGATGCAAGTGGATCCCGATGGTATAAATCCCATCTTCTAAATCATCGTCAGGGAATGGAAAGAGAATAGTAATATTGCCTGTAGAGACAGATATAGGCTTCAGAACCTTTATGAAAATGCTGCTAGAATTACAATTTAGATTTACTTGACCAATAAAATGTATTTATTTTTCAGCATTTTAACAGAACTTACAAAACACGTGTCAAAATTAATTGGTGTAAAATGGTACTTACGAAATCAGAATATAGTTGGGGAAGAGAAAGGAGCTGTTCTTGTATCGAATCACCAGTCTTCTCTTGATGTTTTAGGTAAGTAGTATCAGAATAAAAATGGCTAACCCGAGGCATGGGTGAAAATTTTACCCAGAAACTTCAGTTAACGGTTTTTCAATTCAAAGCTGCTGAAATATTGTAAACCCATATTGTATAAATTTTTTTCAACATTCAGAAATTACTATTATTATATTAAAATTATAAAAGTATGGTAACTTTAAGTAATAAAAAAATCTTTAACCATTAACATTTAGTTTCATTTTTCAGGTATGACAAATGTATGGCACGCATTGAATAAATGTGCTATCGTCTGCAAAATGGATTTATTATACTCCCCTATTGGGCCAGCCGTATATCTAATGGGAGGTATTTTCCTTAACAGGAAGTTAGGGAGAGAGTCTCAAATTAAACTAAAAACACAAGCAGACAACTATTTGAAAAATAAGGTCTTGTGCTCTTTATTTACATACTAGCGGACGCGCGCAGCTTCGCTTGCGTATTTAGGGGTGAATTCTAATAAACTATGAAACATGTGTTCAATGAAATATTTTTAAGAGTCTAAATTTCAAATTTTATAAAAATCGATGGCGATTTAAAGATTTTTCCATACAAACTTTCAACCCCTTATTTGCACCCTTAGGGGGTGAATTCTAGAAAACGATGAAACACGTGTTCAATTAAATACTTTTAAAAATCTAAATTTCAAATTTTATAAAAATCGGTGTCGATTTAATTTTTTTTCCATACAAACTTTCAACCCCTATATCACCCCTTTAGGGTTAAAATTTTTCAAAATCCCTTCTTAGTGGATGTCCAGATTACGAAAGCAAACATCTGCCCAAATTTAATGTTTCTACCATCAGCGGTTATGGCTGTGCGTGCGTCTTACCTCAGTCAGTGAGGACAAGTCCTTTTATATATATAGATAAGAAGGTATGCGCTTCACTTTTTGAACGTCAAATAATTTAGAGAAGTACCGACGCGAGAGAATCAACGGGAATTATTTAAAAATCAATTTTATTCAAATACATATTTAATTATTTCTGACAATAATATTCAGTAATATTTCATACTAATACCATTATTACTCTAAAATTAATTAATATTAAAGTTATAATATGTTAAAATATTGGTATATTAAAATAAACAATTTATTGCAGACGAAAATATGGATTTACCCCGAAGGAACAAGAAATAGCGATGTTACGAAAATGTTACCATTTAAAAAGGGTGCTTTTATCACTGCAATAAGTTCACAAGCACCAATTATACCACTTGTTTTCTCACCATACTACTTTATAAATAAGAAAGAAAAAAAATTCAGTAACGGTAGTAAATTACTAATATTTAGAAATTTAATATTATTAAGTCTATTTACACTAAATGCTAAGATTTTTTTTTCTCTTCATAGGCCATATTATAATACAATGTTTGGATCCAATACCGACTGAAGGTTTGACTCTGGATGACTTACCTGAACTCATAGATCGCGTGAAAGAAACAATGGAGCGCACATATAAGGATTTGCTATCTGAAGTTACAAGGGACCTGCCAGAAAATTATCCGTTAGTTAACTAAAATGCAACAAAATGATAGTTTATATTATTATTTCTTTATTAATATTATGTTAAATAAATTTAACGTCATTTCGTTGTTTTTTTGTCTATAATAATAACAGAAGGCAGCTTGAGACGGCGCGTATTCTGCGGAGGTTCCTCTCTCTGGAGCCCTAGCCACCGATGGTTTGAACCCTTGTCCCGCCCTCGGAAGTGTGGTTTTTTATATTTTTAAATGTATTTTTTTATAATAATTTATATTTAAAAATGTAAAATTTATTTTCTAGTTTAATAAAAGTATATTCTATATACATGTAGATAATCAAAATATTTAAAATTTTAATTTCCTCGCTCTGGTAATGAGGCAAAGCGTGGCGTTTAGTTCCGCCACTCAATACGCAATGCCCAGGATTCGGTGGAAAGTGAGGAACGGAAGTGTGTTAGTTGGAGCTGACTGTCTTAACACAAGATGCCTAGGTTAGGTAAGACAAAATCGTGGTCTATTGTCGAATTTTAATTTTAAAATATAAAAGAGATCAGTATAGGAGCGCATCATCTGAGGAGTGCTACGGACGCGGTTCTAACAATTTCCTTCCATAGGGTCGAAGTCGACAGCCGCATGGGTTTTAGTGGGTAAAAATCCTACATCTGGTCCTCCCCAAGGATTGGATATCTTTTAAAGATTTCCCCTGCGAAAAAAAAATGCCTAGGTTCTTTTTACTTACCCAGCTATATGCGGAATACAGCGCGAAGGAAAAAAATAATATATATTATTTTATAAGTGCATATAAGATCACCTTAGTTGCTAATTACTTGCAGGCATGACTAGGGAATTTGCAGAGTTAATAGCCTATCGCCGAGACATGATAGACTCTTATATGTAAGAACACATTAGATTTATAATCGCTCGTCATTCTCGCTCCATTAAGAATATGTATGTTTAAAATATATGAAACAAGCCGACTTATTCAGTAAAAAATAGTTAAAAAACCGGACAAGAGCAAGTCAGGCTCGCCTACCGAGGGTTCCGTACATTGGAGGTTTCGAGCTTCCTCTGAAATTCAAGCTTAGCTTACCCAGAACCCTTTCATTTGATACCTCACTTGAAATTACGGCTTTAATACTTAATTTTGCCTCCCTTCAACCTAATATTTTAACACTAGGTTACCTCTGACTACCATGCTGTTTGCGGGATACAGCGTAAAGTAGATTTTTAAAGAATCGGATTCAATGTACGAGTAGTTGCCCAAAAGAGTTCCGGGTAACAATCAACCGCTGTAAAGTTTTGCAGAAATAATTAAATATACAAACCCGGACTCTACGTCACAGAACAAACTGAGGTTTTATATTAATATTGCACTTTTGCGAGAACTTTTAGCGACCCAGAATCCAAAGCTTTGTCTTAGTTGGTCAAGGACTTCAATCATTTATATCGTTTAAAATTTCGTTATTAAAAACTGCACAAAGAAATAACAAATTATGAAATAACGGTGCTATATTACTCAATGAGAAAACGTTTATATTTTCAAATACTTTTATTACTAGGGTTCAAATAAAAAAATAATCTGCTTCACGCTGTATCCCGCACATAGCAGGGTAGGCAGAGATCCGATATTTAAATTATAAATTGATTTTTTTGCTAGTTTTAATTGAAATATACAGCAATTACGATCATTCAAAAAGGTGAATACTCAATTTTATAATACTGTAGAAAAATCCGGATAAATATTATTACATTATTTCATTATAGTATCTAGTCCTCTCATATATACCACCAAATAAAAATATTTTAATCTTGCCTATTTAGATAAAAAATATATATTACTTACCGGCACAAGGGTGTGACTGTAACGCGACGGTTGTGGGTTCGATCCCCACTCGAGGAAGTGAAATATTTATTTACGTATATATTTCCATTTCTTCGCTTTGGTGTCGAGGCGCAATGCCTCCAGAATTCGGCAGAAAATGGGGAACGGGGTAACTTAACACTAGGTTCCCTCCGCCTATCCTGTTGTGTGCGGGATACAGCGTGAATTAACTTACCGAGCACTGGTATGTGTATCTACATACATGTAATAAAATAGTAATTTGTTTGCGTCAGTTGTCATATACGAATTTTCGGAGTTTTCCAGGTACCGTCGGTAAAATCCCGTCAAGCTCGCTGAAATTAAAAACAAACTGTCTGCCGCGTAACGAACTGGAACTTTCTGTTTTTATGCCTCCCAAAATTCACAATAAATAACTGAACAACGACATTAATATTTTACTATAAAATATTTTTTGTTCATTTATATTTTACATTTTTTTTTATATTCCTTCATTTTTTTTCATGTTTGCTTGTAATTATTCTTTATAAACGTGCTTATATTATACTAGCGGACGCGCGCAGCTTCGCTTGCTGCGCGCACACACACGCACGCTACACATGTTCAATTAAATATTTTTAAGAAACTAAATTACAAATTTTATAAAAATCGGTGGCGATTTAAAGATTTTTCCATACAAACTTACCACCCCTTATTTGCACCCATAGGGGAAGAATTCTAGAAAACGATGAAAAACGTGCTCAATTAAATACTTTTAAAAATCTAAATTTCAAATTTTATAAAAATCGGTGCGGATTTTTTTTTCCATACAAACTTTCAACCCCTATTTCACCCCTTTAGGGTTAAAATTTATCAAAATCCCTTCTTAGTGGATGTCCAAATTACGAAAGTAAACATCTGTCCAAACTTCACGTTTCTACGCACAACGGTTACGGCTGTGCGTGCGTCTTACCTCAGTCAGTGAGGACAAGTCCTTTTATATATATAGAAGATGAAACGTACACATAGAGTATTTTTACTTTATTTATAAACCATATTAATATGTTAGAACAACTTTGAAATACATTTTTTTCAGCTTAATGTTCTATTCCGCACAAAGCAGGGTAGGAAGAGGGAACCTGAGGAACTAATGTCTCTCTGTTTCCATTAAGACGCTACACCGTTTCCTACTTTCCACTGAATTCTGAGACAATGCGTGTTGAGTGGTGGAACTCTACGCCGCGCTTGCCTTGTTACAAGAACAAAGAAATATTAATTATTTAATATTTGAAATATTTGTAAAAATAAATTCACCATTTTTGTCACCATCGTGCGAAAACTCTTCGAAATTTTAAATTCTATAGAATACAGGTAACAAATTTGACGGCACTTTGCTTAAGAAAACTGTAAAACGTGAGCATGGCCACGCGTCCAAAATCATTAATCTTCGGAAGAAATATATGGAAAGATCGATAGGTGTATAAGACACAAGTGCCATTTTACAACCGCTAAGTATGAAACTTGTGAATGTAATAATAATAAAAAGATTAAATCAAATTAAATTAAATTAAATCAGATTCACGCTACATCCCGCACACAGCAGGGTAGGCAGAGGGAACCGGGGCGGGATACAGCGTGAAGGTGATTTAGTTTTGTTTTTTTTATTAGATAAGTGATTAACGGAAAAAAGCTTGGAGGATTGTTGAGGTTTACCAAGCTGTGGTCAGTTCTTGAACTTAGTGTTGTTTTAAATGTTTTGTTTCTATTCTATTTATTTTTAGAATAATATTTTAAATACGAACAATAACAAACATTTTAAATGTTTCTATAGAATTTTCAAATTGTTAATCTGCATTTTCTTGCTAATTCTTAGTGCTTCTTGTTTCTGTTGGCTTTTTAAAGGCTGATTTATTAATGCTCAAGAAATATATATACAAAAAACATGTACATGTATTGATTCATTTGTTATCAGTGACTGACAATTAAAAACAAATTAACCTACTTTGCAACAAAGAAATACGTCAACTCTTATCATGTTACATAAATCGCAGTAAAAATAACAGTTATATTATATTAATAAAGTTTGCTTTAAATATGTAATAGTTTTTAACAAAAAAAAACCGACTTCAAACAGTAAACTAAAAAGTAAAAAATATAATTATGTACTTAACGTAAAGTAATAAGCATAAAGTAATACATATTTTGATTTAGTTGAACAAAAGATATTGTAATATAACAATTTTTATTTTAATTTTGAAGTTGGTGTCAGCTAAAACAAACAGGCTTAACAATTTTTTTCCGATTTCAAAATTATAAAATACTTATATATTGTTTTTTGTTAAATTAAATCAAAATAAGTATTATGTTAAGTATATTTAAAAATTAAATCAGCTTCACGCTGCAGCACACATCAGGATAGCTTCTGCCTATCTTCTCCGTACACCTCCGTTACCCACTTTCTGCCGATTCTGGAGGCTTTGCGTGTTGATTGGCAGAACTCAACGCAGTTGCCTCAACACCAGAGCAAAGAAATGAAAATATTTAATATTTAATTTCCTCGAGAGAGAACCGAACCCACAACTTGTCGCGTGGCTCAAAACTGGCCTCAAAAATACAATAATTTCACTAAAGCTAAATAAATTTATGTAAATTATAATTTGACGGTTTAATTTACTGTTTCATAATATCAATTAAAATACATAAATAACGCAATCAACTTAACTAAATTACATCGCTCTCGCAGTTTGCAGTGGCAAGCTTCAACCGTATATGAGGTTTGCTCTCATACAAAACGATACTACACCCTATATAAGCACATTGTATATACAGGCTGCTCTACTTTCTGTATCGCGCTTTAAGATATATAACAATATACAGCTAAACAACTTTAAAACATACTGCCATACCTGTATCACACAGTGCCCATCTTTTCACGATAACGAGCGAAACTTACGGTCCAACTTCTCTAGAAAATAAGCGCAAAATCCTGCTTAGAATGTCGTATGAAATATTTTAAATTTATATTTCAAAACTGAACGCCGTCAGTTTGTTAGAAATAACAAGCAATTATAATTTTGATGAAATTTTTTCGTGTTATCTTCGTATTTAAAAATATTTTAAAAAGTTTTTAATGTACCTACCAACACATAAACGTAGAGACAATTTTATTTCAATTCGAATTTTATTACGTACTTCATAAAAATTGTATAGTTAACATCGAGATATTATATTTTTCTTCTATTTTCCGACCGATTTCCTTAAGGAGGAGGTTATCAATTTTTAAGATTGAAAATTAATTTTTAAGTTATGGTAGAAAATCTGTCTATCCCTAAGAAATTACAAGCGCTACGTGACTGATGAAAGGATATCATTGGCGGCCAGGGCGTCCCCTGCAAGACTCGCTACGCTTGCGTCCAACATTTTGGGCTGTTCACAACCATGGGAATAGGGTTAGGGGGGGGCCAGGTGGTCCGTGCCTACCGTAGAATAATCTGGTGCCCATCCTATAAATTTTGTAACAAAAAAATTGGCCCGAAAAATAAAAAAATCAACATTTACACGAACATATCTGTGCAAAGCTAAAGAAGTTATACTTATAATATTTAGATGTAACAAATGGTGACTAAAAGGCCTTTTATTTTATTTATTTATAAATAATGAAATACAGTCGAATTGATAACCTCCTTCTTTTTGAAGACGGTTAAAAATTAACACAAAAATATTAGTTTCGAATGTTTTGCGGCAAATATCTACCGAATATAGAATCTCTAATAATTAAGAGTCTATTTTACAAAGAAAAGACTAAAAGTAACGTAAGTTTAGCCGAGCAAAATCAGATATTTGTTTGTGTGAAAACTATTTTGTAAAAGTGCGCGACGTAAAAAAATAAACTACTTGGTGTTTTTCGCATATATGGAACTCCACCACAACGTTAAAATGGCCTGGAATTCGTCCCAGCTAACCACATTGTATCGACGTTGTTTATTTAAAATAATATTTTGTAACCCAACTGTTGTTGAGAGAGAGACCCATTGTGGAGCAGCGGGACTAGCGTGCAGCTATAATCACGACAGGTTGTGAGTTCAATTCCCTCTCAAGGAAATGAAATAATGCTCTAGTAATGAGGCGGCTCCAGTAAAGTGCAGTGTTGAGTTTCGCCACTCAACACGTAATGCCTGTAAAAATTGGGGGAAAGTGTGAAACGTAAATGTCTTAACACTAGATTCCCAGGTTCCTTCTGTCTAACTGGTTATGAGCGTTCGGGCGCGAACGTGTATCTAAAAAATATATAACAGTATAATATATTTATTAATATTAATAATAATATAATTACAAAACAACTAAAATAATACTTTAGTTTTATTTAAAACCTGTAATATCTAGTCTAGGCTAGTCTTTTTTTCCAATAATTCGTGATGCGTTCCATCAGTATCAGTACACGTTGGAAAGCACGGACTGCATAATGTACTTATAAAACTCCATATACCAATAAAGGTAGATACTCGTACTTCAGAATAGTTTTTCCATTGACTTATTTATTTTGTGTGTGAATTTTTAGTTCTCTACTGTATAGGGCTCGATGTACTTTCAAAAGTATATTAAAAAAATAATTTGTACAATTGTTAACAGTACAAAGACAAACACTAAGATTTGTATCAGTAAACTGTAATGGTTCTAGATATCGTCATCTACCTTCCACAACTTTCAAAACAATCAAGAAGAATAAAAACATCATAAGTGCTTCAAACGTCTTCTATTTCATTTATATATGCAGAGTATTAATATTTAAGGAACGGAAGTGTCTAAATGGGAATGAAATGTACTAGGTTCCCAGGTGGCCTCAGTTAAGTGAAGGCTACAGCGTGAAATTAAAAAACATTAATATTTCTTGTCTATCCCTTGTAGGCTAATTTAAGTATATAAATAAATAATTTTAATTATTTCTATCTATTAAGCTCAATTACGATTTTTTAATTCATGTCATCTCAATCCTTCCTTTAAAATTGGTATATCCAGTCATTAAAATTTTGAAAACATTTTAATTTTTAATTCTATTATATAAAGCAGTCCAAAAATATAAACAGAGAGATGTAACGAGGCAGATGTGATTAACAACTTGAGAGTTTCAAATTCGTTATAAGTTTGGGAAGCGGTGGACTTTGAGGATTTATAAATGTTCAGCATTGGTAAGAACACCATAAATTATAATTACCGTTAGAATTCTCTTCGTTAATTACACTTCGAGATGGCGGTAGGCGACGGTTTGGGTTGAATTTTATTGTGATTTTTTTTTAAATCTGTTTTTATTTAGGGACTTTTTAAGTAAATAAGACACAAAAATGTCAATCCCATCGTTCCTTTAAAACAAACTAAAATACATAATAATAACACATACTTGCCAAAGTAAATTATAAACTTATTTAAATACACTATTTAACCTTAAACTTATATAACCATTTAGCTTTAACAGAATTTGGTTTAGAAAATTAAACTTAAGAAGGTTTTTTTATTCATATTTTTTAATTAATATTTTTATAGTAAGTGGAGATAAAAGAGAGCTGATTTTTACTGTCGCATATTGCAAAGTAGAAAAAGAAAAGAAAAAAGCATAGTATGGCTTTAAAAAATTTTATAGTATACAATAGATTATTACTTTATAAGAAGTATTTTATTCTAAAAATAACCTTGGACATTACTTCGTAATCAATATTCGGCCGTGACTGATAAACAATATATATAATACCTACATTTAATTTTGTTTATGACGGAAAAGTATTTTACTTGAAAATTTTTATTATAAAATTTATGCTAATTTTAATACATAGTTATATTCTTTAAATGTAACAATCGTTGCTTGAGAGCGTCGCCTTTTGTTATTTTCTTTCACAGCAATGTTCTACTTTTAAAGTCACATCGTCTAACACTTGAATATGATTCCATCTCGAGAGACAAGTATGAAATATGTCGTAGATCTCTGTAAGCCCCTCTGAGGGAGTTCTACTATTCTTGTGAGGGTTTAAATGGGACGATACATTATATATACGTATATGTAATTTAAAAGTAAAATCAAAATGTTATATTATTTATTTCTCAAAGAGAGAATAGAGTTATCTTATATAGCTACATATTATTCGTTCAGCGTTGGAATCAAGCAAGTTATATTAAACAATATTAATTCTTCAATTAACCCATAATAAATAAAATTACTTTTATACTAATTAGACACAGAAATAAAAGGAATAATATACTAATAATAGATTTCTCTTTTTCACTCTATGTCACATATTAAATTATGTAAATCAATTTACAAATATCGCTCTGGTATCGAGGCAAAGCACGGTGTACAATTTCACTCAACACGTAATGCCTCCAGAATTCAACAGAAAATGGGGAAAGGAGTGTCTTAACTCTAAGTTCCCTATGCTTGCAATGTGCAGAATATAATATAGCGTAAAGTTAAAAAAAAAAAACTTTAGATACACTTAATTATTTATTTTTATTTCTTTGACCCTTTAGGACAGAATTATATCTTTATAAGCACAACAGTTTTTAATATTACATTTGTATTATATAAAAAGTAATACTCTTCCTGTTTATTAAGATAACAATAGAGCTATTTCAAGTTAATAATGCTTATCTTTTAAGCGACAATACCTATTATAATAAAATTTTAATCAAAACTATTATATATTATATATCCTATATCTTATAAAACAAAGTCGCTTTTCGTGTCTGTCTGTTGTTTCTAACTCTTCTTCTTCTAAGCCACCCAACGGATTTTGTTGCGGTTTTCACCATTAGGTCGAGAATTTTTCGTAGAAGGTTTATGTATAGTTTATTATTTGTACATTCTTATGTAAATTAACATAAATACGATAAATATGAATAAAGTCCTACCCGTTGAGACACTTTCGCGCATGCGCTGCTTTAATGGTAAGTACAACATGAAAAAAATGTACTGGAGTATTGTTCCTCTTAATAAGATCTACAAAAAAGTCCGCGATAGCATATTCGTATCTTTTAAGAATAACGTGTAGTGATCATTTTTCTATCTAAAAAAAATAATTTCAATATATTTTTTATTGTGAGCGATATTTTCCCATAATGGTATTAATCCTTATCCTTTAAAATACTTTATTAAATTTCTACGTTAAACGAAGATAAAATTTGCTTTTTACACTATTTCGAAATTGCGAATAGTTTTACAGAAAAACGCATTTAATTGTTGACACATCTTGCCGTTGACACATCAGCTGTATGTTACTCAAGTTTCACTCATCCCTTACTCTCAGCATATAAATAAGTATGTTAGTTACGTTGGCCATTTAATATAGACCAAAACTGTCTTTTACTGTTTTTAATTTTAATAAGTTTTTACAATATCAAAAAATCCGTGCTGCGAAACGGCTCGCCACTCGCCATGTGTCCGCCGCGCCCGCCTGGCTTACAAGCATCGGTGGTTCAGTGGTAGAATGTTCGCCTGCCACGCGGGCGGCCCGGGTTCAATTCCCGGCCGATGCATTCTATTTAATTTTCCTCACAGGCAGCCACGTAGTGCTTGCTTTTCATCAGGGACAGAATACCCTTTTCAGCATTAACCACAAGCTCGAAAAAAAAAAAACCCGCCTGTCTCTATAGCAACGAAGATTTAGATGCGTTTGCACGTATTGGATAATTGGAGTTGAATGTATTATTTCAGCGCGATATATTTGGTTTCATATTTTTTGTAGTAGTTATTAGTAGGTAGGTTTTTGTTTATAATTTCTTCCGTTTAAAAATGGTCATTTAACTATCTAAAAATAGTAATTTAAATATATTTTAATAAGTACTTGAAAAGATTAGTAGCACAGATTTAAAATTACGGTACCTACTAAAAAATCCTTGCTGTGTAAAACAATTGGAAAATCCTTATTGAAACTACGAAATGCATGCTGCGGGTTGCATTAGGGTTTAATTAATTTTCACATTATCTTAAGTGCTTTGCAAACATACATTATATGAATAATCCAGTAGTAAAAGCGGGCGAAGCCGCAAGAGGGTCGCTAGTAATATATATAACTAGAGATTTTAGTAGGTAAGGATGTTTTTACATAGGATACTTTTTACTGAAAATATTTTTTCCTTTACCTAATAAAATAAATATAAGTTTAAGCGAGCGAAGCCGCGTTAGATTCTCTAATATAATTATAAAGTGCGGCGTTGCTCAGAATAAAATCAAATACTAGAGATATTAGTAGGTAAGGATGTTTTTATATAGGATACTTTTTATTATTATATAAATATATTTTTCTTTGCCTAATAAAGTAAGTATAAAAGCGAAAAAAAAAGCGAAGCGATCGAAATTTTAGATTCTCTAGTAGAATTATAAAGTGCGGCGTTGGTCAGAATTAAATCAGCTTGTCCCTGCATCCAGAGAACCTAGTTAATTTAAATAACCATTTATTAAACGTATAACAGTATAGATAACAAGACTAAAATAATCAACCATTTTTTCGTAAATACGCTTAAATAATAAGTAAAAATTCGTATAGATCAAGCAGGCGAAGCCGCGTTATTAATATAGGATCATAATAACATACCTCTCCTAATAATAAATTGACATTTTTACATTCTAAACTAAAAGTTTTTTAAACTAATAAATTCTTATAGCAATATAAAATATTATTCATAGACATATAAAAGAATAACACCATTTTAAACTTTCAATTGAAAATTAACATTGCATTAGAATAACAAAGAAATATAAAATAATAGAGAACGAACGGTGAATGTTCTCCAGCGTGCATTGGAGATAAGTTGATGAATTTCCATTTAACTTTGTGCGCTTCAACTGTGATGTTTGTTTATTGTGTTGTTTGATATTACCGACGGAATCGGGGCAACTGCTTTTGTTGCGGTCTTTTTTAGAAAATAACGTTAAAAGAATAATGCAGCTTCACGCTTTTTCCCGCAGAGCAGGATAGACAAAGAATCAATTAACTTCCGTAGCCCGGGCTTGTGGCGGTCGAAGAGAAGCACCTTGAGGTTTTGGGGATAGTGTGGACGGCCTATATCTGCTGGTCCATGGGTCAAACATAATCCCCTTGAGTCCCCCCCTCTAGCGGCGTAACCGTAAACGGTCTCCCCATGAAAAAAAGGGATAGATAAAGGAAATCTATAGTGTTAAGACACTCCGTTTCCCGTTACGCACCGTCCTATTTTCGTGACGTTCCGTAGTGGCAATACTCAACGGCGTTTTGTTTACTAGAGCAGAAACATAATTTGAATATATCTTAATTAATTATTACTTCGAGTTTGAATCGAACTCACAACCGCGAGTTAACCAATAGTTGCATACCAAAATAATGAAATATTTCTATTTATTGCCTTATTTAGTAAAATAATGTCTAAATAAAAGTTATTGGATATTCAAGTTTAGACTCCTTTATACATTACGTTAATAGAAATGTTGAATCTATAAAAATACTGCGAAAAAATGCCAAAACTTAATTCCAATATTTTTTACAAATAAAAATTTCTCTAAAAGGTTCTCTCTGTATCTACTGACCGCAAACTTCGTTCATCTTTTAACTTTTTCATAAATTTGTTAATGTTTTTTTACTAAAATTGTGTTAAAATAATATGATGAATTCTTCTTCTTTTTGTTACTTCTTTATGTGTTCTGGTACTTATAATTAAATAGTTTAAAGGAGGAGCACAAAGTGTGATTGTAAAACCAACTGGTTGTGGATTCGATCCCCATTCGAGGAAGTGAAATATTTATTTACATCTTTACACTAGGTTCCCTCTGCGTACCCTGCTGTGTGCGGGATAACGCGTGAAGTTGATTTATTTTTTTTTAGTTTAAAATTTATCCATTTTTTACGCAAGAAGAGTTTCGATTGCTACTTTTTTACTTCAATTTAAGTGATGTTTTTTTAGTTGTTACGAGAGAAATTACGTGTTGAGTGGCGGAACTTAACGCCGATATGGCGACGGCTTCTAACTGAAATATTTATTTATAATACATTATTTTTTGCATAATTACTATTGCTCCAATAATTAGGTGAAGCAGGCGTTGCTTTCTGCTACTCATCATATAAGATGGACAACGAAGTTTTTGACTGGTTCTCTCGTTCGGTCAGCTTAGCTGACTTCGCATATCCTGCGGAGAGATCGCATCTCAATAATAATATTAATCCATACCTATATTATAAATTCGAAAGTAACTCTGCCTGTCTGTCTGTCTGTCTTTTACGCAATCAGGCCCAAACCGCTAATTTAATTGTGATAAAATACTCATATAGAGATACTTGAGGGTTTCGGGATGAACATAGGATACTTTTTATTGTCATATTTGTAATATTTTCGATATATATGAATATATTAAAATACTTATTAATTTGACATGCAATTTATTCCGCCATGTTAATATCAACTGAACGTTGCTAAGCAACGATTTGTAAAATTTGTTGTTAGAAACTGTCACCCAAAATGAGCTTGCTTAACGCATCTCTCTATTGAAAATTGAAAATAATTTCATAAATATATTTAATAAATATTCGTATAGTTCAAGCGGGCGTAGCCGCGCTCGGGTCCACTAGTCATAATATAAATGATAGATTCAATAATGATAATTTCATGAATCTTTCTTTCATTCTTCTTCTGTAGTATTATTTAAGTGTATACTTAAAAAAAATATGTAAAATAAGCATACTTAGTAAAGTTAATTATACATATATAATTAACTTTACTAATTTGGACTCATTGGCTGCGGTACACCTAAAGCGACTTTTTAACCGGGGATGTGAAAACAATGTAAACATGAATATGTCCTCACGTGGGTATCAAACCCCCACTCATCATTTATGTACAGGTCAACTGTTCCATTGCCCCGCGATGGAAGATCAGTTAACGTATCATATTTTATATCTAATCAATCCAATTAACTAAGTTCTGGGTAAAACTAACAATAGCAATACTAATATCGCTAATTTACCAAAAACATCGAGATATTTTTAGAATAATAATATATATATAGTTTTTAACGTAAAAGAGGGGTGTTATAACTTTCGTTGTTGTCTACCTGTCCGTGGCATCGTAGCTCTTAAACGGATGGACCGATTTCGATGCGGTTTGTTTACCAGAGTAGAGAATGTAAAATTGTTTATATGGGTCATTCTAGCGAAAATACGAAATTAGGGTTTAAAAAATTTGTGAAAAATATTTGCAATATTTAACTATTCTTTTCTGTGAATTTTATAGTACTAGTGTCACTAATTATCAATGATATAGTGGTCCCCAAAATAAGTGGGTTTTCAGGGGATTAAGAGGGTAATTAAAAAAATTTAAAATGAGGGATTGATGCGGTACGTGAGGGAATGAGTGTTATTATATTTATGACAATTAAGTACTAAAAGACTTGTTTAATGACAAAAGAAATCTCGTATTATACTTTAAATAACAAAGAAAAAGTAACAATTACTTAATAATTCTTCTCACAAATCTAATAATGTCAATTTTTGTACTTTAAATATTGTCTTTTGTTTTGAAAACCACAGCGTTTTAAGTATTGCGAATTGCACTATTGATTTATTTATAATTACTTACAAACTAATAAAGTGAAAGGAAAAGTACAATTCTTGACATTAAATAAAAAGGGCAACTCGCTTAAACAATGAAAATCAGTTTCAAAAACATAAGAGAGAATGATAAAATATTAAATGTAAATATCAAAAATCTTTCTTTGATGAACTCATCTAATCACTCTTATCCACCCTTATCCCTTACGAAGTAGCATCCTCTTTTTATAAATGTTGGAGGCTAAGTCTTTTGTAATATATAATTCCAATTATACAGTTGTTCAACTGTTAATGTCGACCATTTCCAAGTTATAGAGCCTTTAGTCACATGCACTTTCAAAGATTTCTTCAAAAACTGAAGAAATTAGTCCATCCATGCTCCATATCATCTATGTCTATAGATAAGTCTTAACGTCCCAATTAATACTTTTTACACCTTTTTTATAGATCTTGTATTGTTGGTTGCCTCTAAGAGATCAAAAAAATGTAAATCAAATGTATAATCCAATTGCAAATGTGCAATAGAGTGTTATTATTTTTATTATTAATAATAACATGGTCCAGATTATAATATATAGATAATATCCCTATATTATCTATATATTATAATCTGCATCTGTTCCTATAACATTCTCATCAGGGATATCTTTTGAACATTGGTTACTATCCGATGCACTCTGGGTTTGAATTTTACATAGCAGAATTATTCTTGGAAGATAGAAGAATTATTCTTGGAAGAGAGGTAGACCCTTAATAGATAGACGAAGACCCTTAATAATAATGATTTCACTTGCCAGTGCAATCGTTGCACGAAAGATTTATGAACTCGAGATTTTTTTGAGTTCCACGAAATGCAGATTGATTCTTGAGAGGCTTACTAAATTTGCTATCCCTACGATATCAGCGGTGGTTACTTCAATTAATATTATTGAAGGATATCTTTAAGGAGTAATATACATTTTTGAGTTTCATGAAATTCACGGTATCAAAGCCTTCAGCCACAGCTCTATCGGCAGTTCTTTTTAAAATTCCTCACACACCATCGGGTGCACATTTACCATGGCCTGGTTACGAATAATGCCATGAAAATAATCTCGTACTCGGAAATAAATGATTTATATGTCGAGATACAATGTGAAAAATTAACTTGTTCTTGTACTGATTAACTGGACTATCACTCAAGATGTGAATTATATGAATGTTCAAATCTTAGTTTTAAAGCCATTCAAATTATCGTGTCGGTTATTTTTAGATAGAGAGCTAATAGTCTGGACTTTGACAGCACCATTGCGACGATATATAAGGTACACCTGTATGAGGAGTACTTTGTTGCCTAGTAACGCCATAAAGAACTTGAATTCTTACACAGCACACCTTTTTTATCCCTATATGTCAACAATCCTATACGGATTGTCAATTTTTTTTTCCAACTCTTTCGTTTTAGTCTTTTTTCCCTTGAACTCATTTCAGGTACAGGTTTTACTTGCCCTTTTTTCTTACTCTTTCGCGAAGTCTTTCTAAATTGATAAGATAACTCTTCATTTTCCCTTACGTTTCCGATCATACTCTTTCTTTTTACTAATTTTAATTAGTGTGTCATTAATTAATGATTTTTTTTGCAATATTTATGTTAATAAAGCTCCAAGACGAAAAAGCAAAGACCAATTAGCGTTAATGCAGCCAAAAACACAAAGCCTACAAAGAGCACGGTTAAAATAATCATTCCCTCACCTCGCATCATTTCCACACTACAGATAATTATGAGGGAATGACGGTGAGGGAATGACGAAATTAAACATTACTGCCAAAAACGCTCATAAAAATGCATTCTTTCTTATTGCATTTTATGGTCACGTTATTAGTTACCAAAACCAACGTTAACGTTTATTAGTTAATTAGTTAAAATTGATTACCTTATTTTTATAAGATGTGATGTAATGACGGCCAGAAATGTAACTTAGTAAATTATGAACTAAATCTTTTCTTAATAGAAACAATGTGCATGCACAAGATGAATTCACTATAGTAAATTATTAGCAGCACTGCCAACTATCAAAAACAAATGAGTGCGTTAATGTAATTCAAATAACACGTTAAAAAATGGGCTGTGAACACAAGTGTGAAGAAATGATTATTGATTTTGGGACAAAGTAAAACAAAAGCATAAGTTTCAATTACCTTTACTTATTTTTTTGTAATTATGAATATTTTAAGAAAACCACTTTATATTAAGCGATGAGTAAAAGTCTGACATAAAATTTAGCGAAATGTATCAATTTAGCGACCATAGAGTATTTGAATCTGGAGTTTGGGACATAGCGAGGGAATGTTTATCTGATGTTAACATAGGGAAAAGAAATATCAGATATCTTGTTTACTAGAAAGTCTTATAGGTATTATGTATGCACTATTGCATACTTAGTAACAAAATAATAATAATTGCTTAAATTTCATAAACACTTAGAAAAAATCAATTAGGACATGAATTTCGTATTTTCGCTAGAATGACCCATATATACTCACCCGTTTTGGGATAGAACCCATAATCAGTGCGATTACTGTTAGACGTTAACTCGCAATGCCACGATGGCTTCAAATTCTAATACTTTCATTCACTCAATTGCACTTCATTACCCTTACATGAAGATACCAAAATCCTATTGTCACGATTTTATACTTGAAAATAAAACAATAAAACCCGACTGAGTATATTTTATGTCTACTATCAAATACGACTAAGAATCTATACAAATAAAATCAGAGCCGGTGTTTAACGGTTATGAATCGCCATTCAAATTGAGACCGTTTGTGGTAGAGTTTTGTGACGTCATAAAACAGTCGTTAAAGATGCTACGAGGAGATTATATTTGTCTGATTATGTTCGAGAAATAACTTATTTGTGGGAACAGTGTGGTCTATTTGGCTATTTTAGTGTACCATTTTAATGTGGATTTTGGATGGTATTCAAATTTTATATTTATTATCTAATTTTACGTTTATATTTCCATTTCTTCGCTCTGGTGTCGAGGCAAAGCGCGGTGTTGATCTCTGTAAATTTATTTTATACTGTGCACAGGATATTTAAAATTAAAACATTTTATCGCTCTTTGCAATTAAAATCATGATAATTAAAAAATTGTACATGCATACAGTTTATATATGGAAATAAACCACTTCAGCTTGATCCAATTCTGCAGCACTTCACCTCAACAGCTGGTGTTCAATTAAATTGCGCCTGTTCTCCGTGAGCAGAGCTTCAACTGAGGACATGTACGAGCCTCTGGTATAATTCGATACCTGAACTTTGCTATGTGATTTAGTGCCTACAATCTACTTTTGTTAACAATATGCTATCTAAATTGCGAAATTTGAAAGTCTTGGTTTTAGTTCGTATAGTATATAATATTTCTAGTATTTTTTCATGTTTATGTTTATATGAGGTTAATTAAATTTGTAGTTGCTAAGATTACCGTAGTACCTTATTACGTTAAATCAAGCCAACTCTTCGGCTATGAAATATTAAATGTAGATATAAAAAGCTTATATATAAGAAGGTTAAGCTTACAATTTATGTAATTTCCATTAGAGCTCAACGAGTCGCTAAGATGAGGGTAGTACAACTTTGTTTGTGATATGAAAATTTCGCGTCACCTTTGTGTAGGAGAACATAGAAATTTTCTGCCTTATCGCCTTTTACTCGTATACAGAATACCTTAAAGAATTCAGCAATCATATAAGCTTTCATATGAACATTATTATGGTACTAATAAAAAATAACAAGCTGAGGGGATATTGTGTTGAGATGAATGGCCCTGGCTCCTTCATCATGCAGGAGTCTTTCAGAACATTTTCATTGTGAACAATCAGAAAACAACATGAACGTTGCACTTAGTTCAGCTCGAAAATAGTAGAACAGCTCGCGTCGTAGTCTTTATCGGGGTGTTTGCTTTAATATACTGCACTTTGTAAATTATGTATGGCACCAGCAGCTCTATAGGCACCTGGTTTCAGAAATGGATCTTAAAATTTTTCCTTTGTAACGGTAAAATATTCTTTCTCTACGTTATTTTCTCTTTGACATTTTGAACACTCAGTTCTTTTGCAAATTTATGAGATTATTCTATAGCGGATGAACGATGTTACGCATTTTACTCAATACGATCTCGTCTATTTGTTTAAGCTGGATTTTATATTTCAATGTACTTGTACTAGTTGATATATAAGTATAGGATTTTTATTTTTATATAGGAAATTTTATTTGTTTTTTTTTATTGCTTTTTAATACAGTAGTAGATAATAATTACAGTGTGGTATAGGAAGCATTAATATAATAAGCACGACTTTCGCGTATAGCTTAAAGTCATTTATATTTCACAAATAACATATATCTTCAGGATTTGGTGGAAAGTGAGGAACAGAAATGTCTAGGTTCCCAAGTGCCTACCCTAATTTGAGCAGCGTGAAGCTATAAATAAAAAACAAAATTAAAACATCAAACCTAAAACAATTTACATCCAAAATTAAACGAACATCGAATATTTCAGATTCGCAAAACGTATTATTAAAAAAAACCGGCCCAAAGGTAAAATCTTTCTGCCCCTTTTACCTGAAGTATTACGACGACACCAAAATCCAATTTCAGGTGTCAGTACCGATAAAGATTTTGCATAAATCAATGATATAATCCGATATTACAGAGTTTTAGAGAGAGAGAGAGAGAGAGAGAGAGCCTCCCCGCGCCTAATGTCCCATTGAATCTCTATTCCAATTTAAATGACTTATTTCATTACCCCGCGTGCGCTCGAACGGATTCTAAGCGAGATTCGTTCATAAATTCCGATATTGATAATAAAATTTTAGTGGGTGTTATTTTGATTCATTTCTTTATTGTATATATGTAAAGTAAACAACTATTGAATTATTTTCGTTTCCCAGTTTTGGTAATTCCCCGGATTGGAATTGAATCCACGACCGTCGTGTTCAAATAGCGTTCAAATTTTGGCATTAGGTGCAATATTTTTTTGGTTATTGGGTCGTGTTTTATTTACAATAAGAAAAGTACTTAAAACTACCCCAAACAAAGAGTTATTGATTTGGTAGTAAAATTTCTATACGGATTATCTTAGGATTCATTTAAATTGGCATATAGAAAAAAATAGTTGCTAGTGACATAACTCTATGTTGAGTTTATTACTATTAAATTATGTTTTTATTTACATTGGATAAAAACCTACTGCAAAGGCTAATTAAAGTCTACGAATAAATATTAAGTTACTAACAATTATATCGTTATAAATTAAAAGGTGTGCCATTTAAAAATAAACTTTAAATAGTTCCAGGTCTAGTGGGTAACAAGGAAAAAGAACAAAATAATATCATTATCAACAGTCTCCACCTCTCCAGAGTGACCTTAAGTTTTGCTCATGCTATTACAGGAAGTCCCCCCAACTTTGTTGGAAGTAAGTTCGATCGTAACGACTACAGTATGATTGCAACTTCCTCGGCTCGCCTCGGATGTTGAAATATTTCCTATAGAAATCTATATGAATAATATTCAAATGCAGTTAATTTTGAATAAGCTAGTTCGTGTGCTGCAAAATCGACTGGTTGTAGGTTCGATTCCCAGTCGAGGAAAGGAAATAGTTATTTTAATTTACTTTTTCATTTCTTTGCGGCGTTGAGTTCCGCCATTCAACACACAATGCCTCCAGGATTCGGCGGAAAGTAGGGGACGGAGTATCTTAGCACTAGGTTCCCTCTGCCTACCCTGCTCTGCGCGGGATACAGGGTGAAGCAGATTTTTTTAACGGTAGTTCGGTTTAGGTCGGGTTTTCAATTGAGCTTTTGTGTATTCGTGTAGTACACGCAGTTCTAATTTAAATGTTTTTTGCTATCCTTATGTATTTTGTATACTGCACATAGGGTTTAATATGACATTAGTAGGTACCTATCACTGGATATTTCTATGAATGTAAATAATCTAAATCTCAATCCACATCTTCAAAGTTTTGCCATTCGGAGTTAATATCGTGGTGGTCTAAGCTGCATCAGTAATATTGCTCGGTATGTGTATACAGGAAAAACTAATCACCAGAGTTCGACAAATACGTATAGTTTATTAGCTAACTCTACCCTGCTATAGAGAAATGTTAGAATATTCCTGCATATTTCAAATTAAAGTATTATGTAAATTACATACATACAAATATTTTATTGATTAATTCATAATCTACTTGCTTGAGGTCTTTTTGTGGCTGTGGTGGTGCTGGTTCACAAGCGTGCGTAACATACGCATAACGCCACAGGTTGACATAGTCGAGGAAATTAAATAGTTAATATTTTCATTTCCTCGGCGGCATTTACCTGCCGACACTCAACACGCTAGAATTTGGCGGAAAGTGGAGAACGGAAGTTCCTAATTGGAGCGGAGTGTCTTGTAGGTTCCCATTATCTCTGCCTACCATGCTATGTGCGGGATGATGCTAAAAAAAATTCCTTGTTGCAGTGCGCTCGACTGATATATTTAATAAAAAATAATACCCATGTCGACGCTGTGGTTTCCTTTTGTCCCTTGCGTTGCCCAAATGCCTAAAATTTATTTCGTAAATATGAGAGTCTCGCTACGTTCCAATATTTAAACATTACTCTAGGAAGAGGAAATTTATATAGTGAAATAAAATTATCTTCGAAGTAATAAACTAAGCTAAACAATAGTTTATAAGTTCTTAGTAAACGTAAATATGTTATATAGCCTTCGTTTGCTTTGTGCAGTTGGTAAAAACAACTCTAGATGTGCAAGTTACAGTTAACAAACTAGAACTACCCACAATCTCAACAAGAACGTGTGTATTAGTTGCGAACTTATAGTGTAACAAAAACAGGCTGAAAGGCGTGAGCTAAGATTGTTTCATGCTTTTTCGAGGACAATCAGCTTGGTGTTATTTTAGTTTTTCGTACGTATACTCATTGTATACCGTGGGTAAGGTAGGTGTGTTGGGAGACTGGTGTTTCGACTCTCCGTTCTCCACGCATCGTAATCTTTCTAGATAGTATGTCGAGTCGCGGAATTCAACGCCATATTTTGGCATGGTACCAATTGGTATAATGAAAGCAATTTATTTTCCTGAATGGAATTATTATTTTTAGGGATTCCCTATGAATTATTATTTATTTTATAGCGTTAATGCTTTAGCTAGTCCCTCTGACTTGATCAGAGCATTTTTTCATCTTTTTTTCAATTTTTTAAGTTTAGGTTTATTAGAATTTCTCCGAAAAGATATAATTTTTTATCACACATTATGGAAATCTTATATATCTATGAATTATTATAATTATATACTTTTCGAAAATCCTTAAAATGTTTGTATCAGTTTTTTTTTTCGTAAGTTTCAACCCAATAATTTCTCTGGGAAATTAAATATTAAATCCATACGTTTGAGTAATTGTGTTATAACTTATCAGTGATAATTTTCCAGTGCTGTGATATTAAGTTGGGTAATCAATAGAGCTTAGCCTAATGTAGTGTAAAGGATGCTATGAACTATACACTTAAGCTTTATCATAATGTTTGTCTAATGCTCTAAGTCACGTAGCAACCTGGTGATAACAGTGTTTTTATATTTTTAAACTATTATTTTTATGGAAGGTTATTTCTAGGGTTCAATTAAATATAAGTAGTTATGTGCTTAATTCATCAGCAAAATTACTTATTTGTATATACTTACTTATTAGGGCTCATTTTATTAAAGTATTAAATAGTACATTAGAAGCTAGTCATTTTCTTAAATAAAAATAGCTGTGAATCAATTTCTTCAAACTTCATATTCATTTTTTAAGCTTCTCCAAAAAAAAAAAAATGAAAGATTATTCAAATATAATCTTATCTTTAAATATAATAATGATATATTTATTTATTTTGCTATAAAAATAGAGCCGAATTTGTACAATGGTTTGTTCAGAATCACGTAAACGACACAGTGCTAGAAGCTTATGTTGGAGATGTTTCCTCGAACGTTACGTTATATGAACACATTGACTGTATATTCTTAGCATTTCTTTTCCCTTTTTGCTCTTCAGCCACGCCTTTTACTGGTAAAGCTACTTTATATCCCTTCACTGGATTTTAGATAATATTCTTTATATCGACAGGTTCAGAGATACGGTAATACTCGAATAATAATAAACCAACCTCACTGATTCCATTTAAATATGTATCGTCGTATTCATTTATGCGTATGTTTCTTTTTATTTTTCAATTCTGAGTTATACAAAGATATATTTTATATGTTATTTATTTTTGATTATAGACTAATATTTTCTTTCTTTTCAGATTGCTGTACATTTAAAGGAAATAGAAAAACAGTAAAAATGTGCCAGCACTTTGTTTTATGAAAACAAATATGGACAAGAATAAGAAAAAGAATAATATAAATGGAAAATATAAGAAAAACGGTAAAACCGATAACTATGATGATGTCATCACGACGTGCTGCCTTTGCATACAAACTAGAAAAAGTAAGAAGAAAAGTTTGATAGCAGGATGTGTAACGAATTTAGGAATTTTCATAATACTACTCGTATACACCTTAGTGGGCGCTTTTATATTCTTAGCTATCGAAGGTAGTGCTGCTAAAGTCCATCAAAAGACGCTGGCAACGACTTCGTACCAGGCTAATGAGAATAGAAAAACTAATCCCTTACCAAAAGTGAATAGTAGTATAGCACAAGTCAGTGCTGAATTAAGAGCTCAGACAGTCGAAAGTATTTGGGAAATAACAGTTTCCTTGAACATACTGTATAAAGAGAATTGGACGAGGCTTGCAGCACAAGAAATTGCCAAGTTTCAGGAGAAATTAGTTGCGAGAGTAGCTGCCGATGTGTCAGAGCAGTATGGTGGTGTTAGAGCACTGGAATCAGCGCCGGCACTGGTTACTGATGATTATGAATGGAATTTTGCTAAAGCATTTCTGTACTCTTTGACAGTTCTTACTACGATAGGTATGTATTGTATTATTTTTCAATTTTCATTAATAGAAATATTTAGTACTAGTTGGAAATAGTAGGTTTTTTTTTATCAGCTTCACGCTGTATCCTGCACACAGTAGGATAGGCAGAGGGAACGTCGAAGATACTTCGTTTCCCATTCTGCTCAGAATTCTGGGGACATTGATTCTTGTTGAGTGGAGTTGAAATCAATCAAGAAATATAAATTTAAATACATAAAATACATTTATTTGTCTTAAATTGTGCTAATTGAGTTTATTGTCAACAGGTTACGGCAGCGTTGCACCCAAAACTGCTCTAGGTAAAGCAGTAACAATAGGATATGCCGTTATAGGTATACCTCTAACTCTATTGTACCTGTCAGTTGTAGGGGCGTTGTTATCCAGACTAGCTCGAAGCATATTTAGTAGGGCGTTATGTTGCTGCCTTTGCTCCAAATGCGGATATTGCTGTCTCGACGAAAGGACAATGGCAGTCAAGGAGCGAAAGGAAAAAGTTAGGCGTCAAGACGACTACAGATCGCAAACTTTGCATTTACAAGAGCCGTATTACGTGCGATCGCCTTCCGGAACTATAATTTCCGCGTCTCAGGCCAACAGTCTAAGCAACAACTCTATAAAAGATAAAACACAAGGGCTAAACTTTTTGCGTGATTGTGACTCAATGAGCTGTGCGGATACGGATTCGAAAGTTTCTTTACGTGGTTTCTCGATTCTTGCCCCGATTTCTTTGTGTTTGGCAGCCATATTCACTTATATTTTCTTTGGGGCCCTCGTGTTATATCAATTAGAGGGATGGAGTCCAATCGATGGTGTATATTTTTGTTTCATGAGCCTCAGTACGATTGGATTTGGGCATTTAGCACCAGGTTTGACGCAAAAAAATGGAGCATCAACTGGGACTATTTGGTTTTGCTCGATTTATATTATGACAGGTTTGGCGCTCACAGCGATGTGTTTCAATGTCCTCCATGACGAAATCGTTCACCGTCTGAGGCATCACGACAAAGTGCTGAAAAATACTCAAAAGATTCTAACGCCTGAGTTTTTACAACGATCTTGACGAGACGAAAGTGGTAATTTTACAGAAGAATCGATAATTCACTCCGAAGTGGAGACGTTACCTGAAGTGTTGCACCACTTACCTAGTTCGAGATTCGAAGGTGGTGCAATCCGTCGCTCCGTTTATACCCTGAAAGAGGAAAAGGAACCAGAAAGAACAACTCCGATGTAGCAAAGGCTTTATTAAGACTTTATTATTTAGATATTAAATTTACTTTGATATTTGAAAATTTTAACAACTTTAGATTGGAGAACGGAGATTAGAAGTATATTAGACAAAAATAATTTCCATATATATGTTTGATTAATGAAACGACTGAAGTGTTTGTTAATTATGTTGTTAAGGTAATCTAGTGCCAAAATGAAATAGGCATAGCTATATTTGTCTAAGTGAGCGTACTGGAGTTCGATTCCAGTGAATGTATAAAACTTAATTGTATACTACTTTAATATTATAAATATAAAATAAAATATATTATGTATATGGAAAATGGTAAAATAATTACGAGCACACATCATTTTATACTAAAATTAAATGTTTATTTAATTTTCAATTGAAATGGAATTTTTTAAATAATCAATTTTATAATTAAGACTGTGAAATAGTAAGAGAAATATTTAACTTATTTATGGCTTTAAACTAATAATAAAATGTCGAAAACAAATACATAATAATATGTAGATATTGTTTTTTCCATAAAGTTACTTATAGGAATTGATTTGTCGGGACGTTTGTAAGTGTAAAAATCCAAATAATTTGGATAGAGGTGTTAGTTCGTACTGAGTGTGAATTTTAACATCTGTATATTATTTAAGGACCTAAGTCGTTTTGTGCAATTATACCAAATGTAAAGATAATAAACATTTATATAAAAAATCTTTTTCTCTTTAAAAATCCTGATTCCTTCGCAGTAAGAGATAGTTGTGTATACAATTAGAAATGAAGAAAGTTTTTTATAGTAAACTCTGACGTTAGATTCCTCGTTCTCCGTTTGCAGCCCAAAAAAAATGGGTAGAAAGCGGAGAAAGGAGTGTTTTAGCACTAAGTAATGATAAAAAATATCCTTAATCATCACACCAGTCCTGCTGTGTGGGCACAAATGTGTACAAGCGTAAAAGCGGCAAGCAGTGGATTCGATTCCTTCTCGAGGAAATTAAATATTTACTATTTTCATTATCCTTGTTTTTGTGCCGTTGAGTTTCGCCACTCAACACGAGATGCCTCATCCTCATAATCAGGGGGAAAGTGGGGAACGGTGTGTCCTAACACTATAAGTTATAGATTCTCTCTGCCTAGCCTGCTATCTGCGGGATACAGCGTGAAGCTGAAAAAAAAATGTGTTATTACTTTAGTAGAATACGTAGTAAAAGTTTTACTGCCAACTACGAGATAACTCAGTCGCAAATAGCACATAAACTTTATGAAGTGGATATTTGTGTTTTGTGTAAAAGTCAATAAAAATATATCCAAATTAGGTAAATGTAGTTATGTAGTACAAATTTCATAATTTATTTTAAATATCTACGTTTAACTTAAAAAAATATATTTATTAATTTGCCACTTATATAATTTATTGAAGTTTTGTCATTATACTAGAAGAATATGCATATATTTATGAAAATGTACCTGGATTTGAACCCATGTACCTATTGGAAACCATCTAAGCGTTCTGACCACTAAGGCGCGGGTTCAATTTCCTCGACGTTCAATTTTTTTCTTTTCTAAGTGTGAAAAAATACTTTAAAAACGTTTAAAAGAATTTTCTTTTCCTTTCTCTTATTGGTTTCCGTTGTTCAGTACTATAATAACAGAGTGACCAAACAGCTAGTGTTTGTTTAGTGTTTCTTTCCTTATTTACTACAATATAAGAGACACTTAAACGCCTATTTTTAAGTCACTAAGCTTCACAAAGACAATCACTTAGCACTCTACCGCTTTATAATTTAGTAACGTTTTACAATGTAAGTAGATATTTCAGCACCACCAAGTTCGCGGTCGCGGGTAATGGGTGCCTCCATTAAATATTATTTTATCTTAAAACAATTTTGAACGAGCTTCACAGTCGATGTGTTGAAGGAAAATTGTTTTTGAAGATAATTTTCACGTTATTTTCAATATTATGCGTTTTTTTAGTACTTATTTTTGCATGTGTCGAGGTTCGATGAGGTTCGTGGGTTCGATTTCTACTTGAGAAAAGGAAATATTTAATATTTTCCTTTCTCCTCGAATACCTCTGAATTTTGCCACCCAATGAGAATGAGCCTCCAAAATTTGACGGATAGTGGAGATTGGAAATATCTTTATGGGAAAGGAATGTCTTAACATATGGTTTCCAGGTTCTGTCTGAAAAAGAGTTCTAATAACCTATATATAGTAAGCAAGTTATATATAAAAATTTACATTATATTATAAGAATACAGTATGAGCAATAAATTATTTTCACACGTTACTAGCAGCATCTTCCTTCGAAGAGATTGTTAACATCCGGCTTCAGTATCTCATTTTATCTTCTATTGTATATCCATACTGTAGCAGTATTTTGTTTTATTAGTTCTCGTTTCTCGAAGAAACAATGTTTCCTTTTATTTATTATTATTTATTACATTAAAACACGTAACATTATGTTTAAAGTAAAAATATAGAGAACTTTCAGAAGTGTACCTTTGCCTCTTTCAATTAATATTACAATTAATACTTGGCACAATGTGATTATAAACGCGATAGGTTGTGGGTTCCTAATCCCATTCGAGAAAATGAAATATTTTAATTTCTTCGGTCTGGTGTCAAGGAAAAGTGTGGCGATTCATTCCACCACCAGAATGGGCGAAAAATTGGCGAGCGGAGTGTTTTAATACGTCTTATACCCTCAGTTTACCCTACTGTGTGCGGGATTCAGCGTGAAGCTGAAAAAAATACCACTTGTTGTAATTTAGGTATAATAGTTCATTTATTTATAATGCGTACGTATATACGTACAAATGTGTTGATTTATTATTTAACTTGATTCAATCAACTAAGCCCATTGTAGGGTAAGCGAGCTATTTCGTGATACAGCACTATTAAGGAACATAATATAGAGAATAGTACGTAACTACACGCACATACGCGTTTTTATTTTTTGTTTTTCTTTTTTGTTTATATGTATTTTTTGACATTCTTTAAAATTTTTCAGTAGTTTTACCGTATTTTTAAAGTGTAGAGCATTATGTTTTTAAAAAAGTCGTTTTGGAAATTTAAAAAAAACCTGGAAATAAATGTAAAATAACAACTTATAGGGTTATTCCAAATAAAAAAAATCTAGAAATATATAAAACTTTAAACTTGCAGGAATTTTACACAGGTTTTTTGGGCATACCTCCGTCTCTATGCAACTAAAGACACATAAAGAGCTAAGTTTATTTCAAAATGGCGCATCCGTGAAAGCCTTTTACAAGTTAAAAATGGACGAGCCAATTGAATCTAATTAAATAGAAATTCTTTCAGTTATTCCTTTTACTTCATTTATACTAGTACTAGTAATACTTTAATAAAAAATTGTGCAAGTTGCTATCTCATAAAAGCTCTATTGAAGGTACTAAGTAAATTAATTGATTGAATGTTAATAAGATAGGATGATAGTGTAAATTATATTTAGCAAAATATTTAAAATGAAAAATATAATATTTTTTTGTTTACATTGACATAGAAGCATAATTTTTCTGTGTTTCAAGGGACTATAGACTTGAATATTTGTTAAGACTACAAGGGTATCGTTTGGTTCCTTTTAAGATATGGAACTCTAAGAGGAAAGTATAACGTAATATTATATAATTTTTATAGTTAAATAACTTAATAAACTCAGGAAGATACCAACGACACATTTTAGATGCAAGATTTAGTTTTTTTTCACGCTGTATCCCGCAAATAGCAGAGTAGGCAAATGAAGAGTTGTGTTGAGACACTCTGTCCCTCACTTTCCACCGAGTTTTACGCGGGCGAAGAAACGAAAATATAAATTTAAATAAACATTTCACTTCCTCGAGTGAGAATCGAACCTACTACCGTCTCGTCTACAGCCACACGCTTGTGCCACTGTGCCCCTCATTCTCTAGTTAAGATTAAGTTAATTAATTTTCAATATATGATATTAAACAGCTTACGTGCAACTATAATTGAATGTTTGAAACGATTCCCAACGTTTCATTAATTGGCACTTCAACCATCTATTATTTGCACTAAACGTGCATTCTCGTGCATTATTTAAGCCTATTAGTGTATAATAGATTGTTGATTTGGTTTCCATTAAAACATTTAATATGATTATACTGTTACAAATAATATTGTTTTCTTTATTTATATTATTATTTAGCAGGGTAGGCAGTGGAACCTTGGGAATCTAGTGTAAACACGCTCCGTTCTATTAAGATACTTCCGTTTCCCACTTTCTGCCGAATTTTCCAGCTAAATTTCGTTGAAAGTCAAAGCGGTGCTTTGCCTCGTTACTAGAGCGAGAAAATGAGAATATTTAACATTTTCATTTGTTGACGCAAGTGGAAATCGAACCCACAACTGTCGTGCTTATAGTTACATCTTTGTGCGACGTAGCCACCATGATCTTTACTTTTTGATAACAGTTATGGTAAGTAGGAAACATAATAATTAAAGCGGCACTGTGTTTCTCTTTAATTATTATATATTTCTAATTTATGTCGTCTTAGAGTGCTACAAAATGTATAGGTTTAACTATCACGAAGTCGGTGGGGGCGTTTGCTGGAATATAAATGGTTGACCTCTCGATCATAAATTTTGTATAATTGGGGGGGTCGCTGGCACATCGAGGATGCTTATGGTTTCATTAAGATCAAATTATTTTCCGTGCAATTGATTACTGTTTTGACTATTTATGGGTATTTGTACAGAGAGCATAGATAAATATAAATATTATGAATAAGAAAAATATTTTAGAGGCCCGTTGGGCGCAGGGGCACAAGTGTGTGATTGTAAATACGACTGGTTTTGGATTCGATCCCCACTCGTGGAATTGAAATATTTTAATTTTTTCGTTCTGGTGTTAAGGTAAAGCGCTGTTCCGCCACTCAACAGAAAATGCTTCCAGAATTTAGTGGAAAGTGGGGAACGGAGTGTCTTAACACGAAGTTTCCTTTGCCTTTTCTGCTGTGTGCGGGATATAGCGTGAAAAAACAACCTTTTCACATATACATACATAAATAACTGTATGTCTAAAAATATCGAAAGTGTTAAAGAGTAAAATAATCAATAAAGAAACCGCAGAGAGGCAATTGTGCTGCAAATAACCGATAATATCGTCATAGGAAATCATAAGCACCTGTACGAGCTCGCGCGACCCTCCCAATTACTGGGCCCTGCGAGGTACTTCGCACATTGAGATATATTACATGGAAGGAATTGAATACATTTAATAAAAATCCTTATATATAAAAATTTCTTGTTTAAAGCCCGGCGTTTGGTTCCGCCAAGCTATAAGTATGGGATGGGGAATAGAGTGTCTTGACACTAAGTTGTCTCTCCCCACCAACGTATAAGAGATGGATAGATATATATTATATTAGACCTAGTTACCAGGGCAGGAAAATAAAAATCATTCCCCTTATTGACAATCGAACTCACGATCGCCGCGATTACTACGACGTCTACCAAGTCTATCTTATCATAAACCTCTTAATAATGTAAATTAATTAAATTTCAATTTATTATCTATATATATAAAAGGACTTGTCCTCATTAACTGAGGTAAGACGCACGCACAGCCGTAACCGCTAATGGTAGAAAAGTGAAATTTGGACAGATGTTTACATTCGTAATCTGGACATCCACTAAGAAGGGATTTTGAAAAATTTTAACCCTAAAGGGGTGAAATAAGGGTTGAAAGTTTGTATGGAAAAAAAATTAAATCGGCACTGATTTTTATAAAATTGTAAATTCAGACTTTTAAAAATATTTCATTGAACACATGTTTCATGGTTTATTAGAATTCACCCCTAAATAAGTAAGCGAAGCTGCGCGTGTCCACTAGTTATCTATAAATTCATATAAATCTCTTCCAGTGCAAGAAACCAAGTCTTAAGAGCTTACAGGTACAAATTAGGGGGGGTAATGTTATATACAGGTTTATTTATTCACCTTCATTTAGGTCCAGGACATAATGACTGACTTTAAAAGGTTCAGAACTACTTAATGGACGGCGCCGTGTAAATATTTGAAGATATCGTCCAGGATTGATGTGGTGTATTTACTTGGAAATATATCCTTTGTTGTTGTACGGTCAACACAACAAATTTGATACAATATTTGTCTTGCAAATAATATTCTAATATAAATTATGTTAGCTAAGGGTTCGTTGTTTATGAATTAGGTATGTTAATTGCTGAAAATCTTTCTTGGGAATTTTGTAATATTTAAAATAAAAACACTTATTAACTTTCTCACAATTGGAAGTAATTGTTGTTAATATATAGCAAGATTGGTAGAGGGAACGTAGGAACCTAATGTTAATACAAAATTCTCACGTTACCAGGACGAGAAAATGAAAATATTAATCCCTCGACTGAAAATCGAACCTACAAACATAAGTATCAACCAAATCAACGAGTTGTTAATACTTAAATATCGCTGAACTAAGACGACATACAAATATCGATATACCTTAAGAAAACAATGCGAAAAAAATACAAAAATAACCCTAAAAATATACATATTTTGAAGGGTAGAAATAAAAAGACTTATAAGAAACTTGCACAAAGATATATATTTAAATATAAAGTAGACTTTTCCATATGAGCGAGAAAACAAAAGGGCTTACCAATATACTAAAACAATATCGAGCCTCACAAGGCATACTAAAATCAAATTGCTAAATTATTCTCCTGGCATAAACATAAACATTTATTCGACGTATCAGCTTAGACGATCCGGATAGGATTACAGGTACGTCTGAACTTGGGGTGTCAAGTAGCGGCCTGCAGTTCCTCTTTTTACAATTAAAGAGGTCGAGGGAGGGAGAGTCGATGAGCAGAGGCACGGGCGTCCCACTTGAGGAAAAGAAATATTTAATAATTTCATTTCTTCGCTTTGGTCTCGCTACTTTACATGCAATGCCTTCGCAATTCCGTTGAAAGTGGGGATCTCTCTGCCTACCCCGCTACATGCAGGATACAACGTGATGTTTCTTGAGGCCATTTTCCATTGCAGCGTTAAGTTCCGCCACTCTACACGCAATGCCTAAGTAGGGTAGGTAGGTAGATACTACGTAGAGTTCCGTAGGTATTACGTAGAGTTACGTAGTTCATGTATCGAATTCATGCGTAAAACTGAGATCGGAGGGTTATGACACTAGATTCTCTCTGCCAACCTACCCGTATATATGCTATATGGAAAAAACTGATAAAAAAAGTCTATTTTCTTGCTAAATAAAAGCACACTTTATCCCGCATGTAACAGGATAGGACGATGGAACATAAAGATTAGACTCTCCGTTCCCCACTTTCTGCTCACTTCTCAAGACATTTGCGTATTGAGTAGAGTTGTCTTGTTACCAGGCGATACAATGAGAATAATCCACTTCTCCGAGTAGTAATCGAACCCAGAACCGTCGCCAGTCAGCACCATAGGCACCATATCTTATGGGTCAATAAATAATATAAAATAATATATATTTGTCCAATTAGTGAGTGTGTATTAATATAATAGCTGATAGATAATAATTAGCTAAAAGGAAACAATTAGATATAAATCAAAGAAAATAATAAACAAAATAATATTTACCTAACAAGAAAATAATATTTTCATATATATATTTCATATAATACCTACGTATCAATTAATTATTTGTTTCTTTTTTCTTATTTAATGTATGTTTTTTGTTATATTATGTACTAGCGGCCCGCTAGCGGTTTCACCCGCGTGAACTATGTTATTATTAATTTCTGTCTCCATGACTACGTCCTAGTGACGTCTATGCAAAATTTGAGACTCCTAGCATTTGTAGTAACGAAGTTTCATACAAACTTTCGACCCCAAAAACAACCCCTTAGAAATCGAATATTGCAAATTCCCGTCTTAGCGAGCACCTACGTGCTATAAGTAACTCCTATGCAAAATTTCAGATTCCTAGCACATGTAGTTTCTGAGATTTCGTGATGAGTGAGTGACCTTTCGATTTTATATATATAGATAAATAAATAACAGATAAATAAACATGAATTTGTATATATACATTTTCTTGTACTTTACCTATCCACATAATACTTATAGGAAACGGGGAACGGAGTGTTTTAACACTATGTTCCCTCTGCCTATCATGCTGTGTGCGGGATACAGCGTGAAGCTGATTTGATTTAATTTATTTTTTTAATAATACTTATTTTTCTTACCCCGACCAGAATTATAAAATTATTTCATATATTTTATTGTTAAATAAACTTGAGAACACCTGCGAGGCAAATCATTACTAAGTTCAAGATTCACTCGAGAATTTAGGGGTGAGTAACTATCAAGAAGCGGATGGGGAGGCAGCTTAAATTAAGAAATAAATTTAAATCAGCTTCACGCTGTATCCCGCACATAGCAGGGTAGGCAGAGGAAACCTAGTGGTAAGACATTCCGTTCTCCACTTTCTGCCGAATTCTGGAGGCATTGCGTGTTGAGTGGCAGAACTTAACGCCGCGCTTTGCCTCGACACCAGAGCGAAGAAATGGAAATATAAACGTAAATAAATATTTCACTTCCTCGAGTGGGGATCGAACCTACAACCGTCGCGTTACAGTCACACCCTTGTGCCGCTGCGCCTTGACGGCCTCTTAGAAAAGGACTTGCAATATATTTTAAAATTTTATCATACTTCTAACATAAGTTTTACTCAGAACTAATATCATTAAAAATATCCTTTAAAGCTTTACGACTTTTATCCGAGCTTTCAGAACTAAGTATTCGAATGACGTTATAATAAAAGTGCATTACATTATTATATATAAGAGCATCTCCTGGAACTGCAATTTTCTACGTTGTCTTTGAATTCAACATTTTAAAATGTAATTATATTTGTAGATTTGTATAGGAATTGTGATTTTTGTTTGTTGCTGGCTCGGTCGGGCCGGAACCTGGTTAAGACCCTCCGTTCCCCACTTTCCACTCGGCACCAGAGCAAAGATGGAGATGGAGAATGAAAATTAATATTTGAATAAATATTTCATCTCCTCGAGTGGGGATCGAACCCAGACACGGTTGGTTTTACAGTCGCCACCACAAATGGTCTTTCTTTAACATATAATGAACTAATTTCCTTTGTTAATAATAATTAAATTACTAGAAAAATGCGAAAAATACGAATAAATAAATCCAAATTTTCATATTAATATTAAAAAACACAGTACATTTATTTCCAAAATCCATGAATAACAATAACAAATAATATTCTCAAATATGACAATGGCCATAAACATTATCTACAAGCGATTTCCACAACAGAAAGCGCTAAAGTCGATCGGCCTCCTGATTTATGTTTGCAAAGATTAAACTTACTAGTGTAGATATGAAATATTATATTGTTAAAATGGGGGGAAGGGGGGGAGGTGTTTGTATGTGTCTGTATATGTATCTCTGACATCGTAGCTCCCAAACGGATGAACCGATTTTGATTGAGTTTGTTTTTTGTTTGAAAGGTGGTCCAAAAAAAAAATTGTTTTACTTTTTAAAGTTTTTGGGGCACGGACCTCCCAGCCCCCCCTAAGTACATATCTGTGCATCGTTTTTTAAGTTTAACTAAATTAGAAATTAATAAAACTACTAAAAAACTATTAAATAAAACTATTTAAAGCTATTTGAATCTTTGTTAATTTACACTTCATTGATGAATTTGGTACATAAATCAAATGTAGCTCTAATGGCCGCGTGTCGTGATGTAGTTCGAGGCTGATAAATCTCTGCTGAAATGAAATAATGATAATACATTAATACTGATAATATCTATTTATGTTGGGTGGTTTACAGTTTAGGTATAAGCTCATAGCAGGATAGATAGAGGGAACCTGGGAACCTAATGTTGACGCACTCCGTTCCAGTTGCCCATTTTCCACTGAATTCACTTTCTTTAAATTTAGCTTTACGCCGTATCCTGCACATGTCAGTCTATGCAGAGTGTTAAGACCTTTCCCCCACTTTCTTCAAAATTCTGGAGACATCACCGCATTTTGCCTCGTTACTGGAGCAAAGAAATGAAAATATTATTAAACAATTCATTACCTCCAGTGAGAATAGAACCTACAACTGCTTTAGGGTCTTCGGTCCTTCTTTCGCACTTTTTATGTGGAAAGTGAAAAACCTATTTTTTGCAAAAAATAAGTAAAGATTAAAAGTAACAACATATAGCACAGTTAAGTAATAAATAAGAAGAACCCCCAATAACATTATATCGGTGCTTGACTTGAGGTAAAGGCGAGAAGCCTGACTGTCGACCACGTGATTTATATCTGGTGTCGTTTAGAACTGGAAACGGTTCTCAATCGCTCTAAGGGAACATGATATAGACGTTCATTTAATTTCCATTTGTATCTTAAATAAATTTAAATGAAAATTTGGAGGCCTTTTTTTTGGAGGCACTAGATTGTGGGTTCGATGCGTACTCGGGAAATGAAATATTTAATATTTTCATTTCCAGGTTCCAGGTTCCATTTCCAACGAGGCAAACCGCGGCGGTTAGTTCCCCCAATCAACACACAATGTCTGGAGAATTCAGCGGAAAGTAGGGAATAGAAATATCTTAATGAGAACGAAGGGTCTAAGCATTAGGTTCTTAGGTTCCCTTTATGGATCATCCCAGGATAGACCTGCTATGTGCAGGATACTTTCGAATGGTTCTTCCCAAAATTTGTAGGTACGTAAATTATATTTACAAGGAAATTAAAAAAAAAAAATTAAAGAAACAAATAGATTTAGTTCACCACAATTGTTCTGTAAGATCGGACGGAGGAACGTGACTCCAAGTTGCCGAGCAAATAATTTATTACAGTCTGAGAATTTGAAACAGAAGTGTAAGTTAACCGCAATCTATAGCTCGTGGACTGTACTGGAACCTTGGAATAGGTTGCTTCGAAATTACAAACTGCTGCAAATGGACGTTGGACTAGCAATCATAAATTCTGTCCAGAATACAATTTATATAAGAAAAACCAAGTGCAAACGAACCAAGTGCAATTTGCGGGCGTTTGCATTCATTTTGTATGGAATCAACTACAATTGTAAGTTTGTAATGATTTCTTCTACGTACCATTAAATATTTACTTTTCGATTTTTATATTAAATGTTTTCACTTCTTACCAAATTTCATAACTATGCGCGAATTACAAAATGCGGCGAATTATTTCAGCGTGATATTTTGATAAACGGACAGATAAAGGGTTGCGTTTATTCCTTTTGAGTTACGGAACCCTAAAAAAACAGCTTGAAGCTTTTCCTACATGTTTAAGACACTTTGTTCCCTACTTTCTGTCTAATTTTTTGACTTGATCACGGCAGCCATAATATCAATTAAATGTCAAAGCAAATAATATTATTTCTATTTCTTAAGTTAATTGCTAAGTGAAGTAAACAATTAGACCAAACTAGTAAAATTGACCGAAACAGTACACAATAATGCTTATCTAAAAATAAATGTCTTCAAAGTAAACTGTGTTCACTTTTCTAGTATTTACATTGAAGGCATTGGGTGTTGAGTGGCGGATCTTAACGCCGCGCTATCTTTGACAGAGTGAAAAAATTAGTTCATTGAAATATATATCATTACTCTGATGAGAATCGAACCCACAACCGTCGCTTACAGTCACCCCCTGTGCTCCTGCGTCACGACGGCAATGTTTAAAATATATTTACCATAATTTTAACCAAAATTTTTTAATACAAATCTCCTTATTTTGGCTTTTTAAACGACTTCTGTAAGAAAATGAGGTTATCAATTCGACTGTATATTTTTTTTATGAATCATCATGAAATCTCAGGAACTACAAGTGCTAGGAATCTCAAATTTTGCATAGGAGTTACTTATAGGACGTAGGTGCTCGCTAAGACGGGAATTTGCAATATTCGACTCCTAAGGGGATGAAATAGAGGTTGAAAAATTGTATAGAAAATTTTTTAAACCGCCACCTATTTTTATAAGATTTGATATTTAGACTTTTAAAAATATTTCATTGAACACGTGTTTCATGGTTTATTAGGATTCACCTCTAAGGGTGCATATAAGCGGGCGAAGCTGCGTGGGTCCGCTAGTATATCTATCTATATATATAAAACCGAAAGGTCACTCACTCATCACGAAATCTCAGAAACTACAAGTGCTGGGAATCTCAAATTTTGCATAGGAGTTACTTACAGGACGTAGGTGCTCGTTAAGACGGGAATTTGCAATATTCGACTTCTAAGGGGTTGTTTTTGGGGCTGAAAGTTTGTATGAAACTTCCTTACTACAAATGCTAGGAGTCTCAAATTTTGCATAGACGTATAACCGCGAGCGGGCCGCTAGTATATATTATATATATATTATTTTAAAGACATAACTCAAAAAAATTCAGCTCAAGTTCCACTTTCCGCAAAAACATAGATACTTACCCAAGTAATATTTTACGACGGTACTTCATCAATCGAGATCGAGGTACTTCTTCAAGAAGTCGAATGGTGATTTATACTGAGGTTCAATGAAAATCGGGTTACAGGGATGTCGTGTTGTTTATTTCTATTTTATTCAGTCATGTTTTAGGGAACACTTGCGTTTTTTAAAAGGCTTGGACACTAAATGTACACGCGTTGATAGTGAATTCGATCTCGATCTGGGGAATGATATTTATACTAATTAAAAAAAAACCATAATTAAATCAGCTTCACGCTGTCCCGCACACAGCAGAGTAGACAGAAGGAACCTAGTGTTAAGATATTCCGTTGAATTTTGAAGGCATTGTGTGTTGAGTGGCGGAACTCAACGCCGTTCTTTGTTTCGAAATTAGAGTGAAGAAATGGAAATATAAATTTAAATAAATATTTCATTTTCTCGAGTCGGGATCGAACCTACAACCGTCGCGTTACAGTGACACCCTTGTGCCACTGAGCCACGACGGGCTCTAAAAGGCAATCATTATCATTATGTTTCACACATCATTATACCTGTATTAAATACCTAAGCCATACACTTACCAGTACGTATTCATAGAGTAAAATCAGGATAGATGTACCGACGACGCCCCATTTTCTAAAACTACAGATTTTTTGTATTTATTTTTCTAATAATTTAGAAAAGTACCCATCCCAAGCTAAAGAGAAAATCGCCTCGAATAATCAAAAGACAAATGCCCCTAAGATTTTCTACATTTCCTTATAGAAAAAGCCTCCATCCATATAAGAAGAAATCTATACACAAAATAAAGATTCTAATAGAACAATATTTAATTAATAAGTCAAAAAAAGCAATTAATAATTCAACATAAAGAACTAAACTAGCTCAATTCAAAGAAATTACTCCCAATAAAAAGTATATTTTTGAAACTAGTAGGCTTTTTGGAAACGTGGGTCATCTATCCCGATTTCCCCTGCTCAGAGGAGGGAACGCTATCGACGTACACATTTGCCTCCCGCTTATCGTATTTGCGTCAACGTCATGTTCTATGGAGGGAGCCCTCACGCCTGTTATCCCATTTGCTTCGAATATACTGAATTGAATATCGTCGGTTAGTACTAAGTAGTACTTGAGGATTAAATTTATTTCCTTTTTTGGTTTAGTTGTGTTTGGTGGTGGTGGATTCTTCTGAACTGGTATATTACGGCCAGCGGCACAAGGGTGTGACTGAAGTGACCGTGACGGTTGTGAGTTCGTTCCTCTGTCGAGGAAATGAAATATTTATTTACATTTATATTTTCATTTATTCGCTCTGGTGTCGAGGCAAAGAGCAGCGTTGAGTTCCACCACTCATCGCTTTCAAAATTCGGTGAAAAGTAGGGAACGGAGTATCTTAACACTAGGTTCCTTCTGTATACCCTTAATTGCGCGAGAATCAGCGTGAAGCTGATTTAATTTAATTTTAGTCTCTCATAATTCTCCGTTTTTGCTCCATTTAAAGACAATTATGTCTTTCATTAGAAATTAATATATTTTTTAACTTTAGTGATGAAACTTAACGTCACGCTGCGTCACGTTACTAGAACGAGAGAATGGTAATAAGTGGAAAAGACATTCTCAACTAATATTTACTCGTATACTCTGTTAAATAAACTTCTCTTTCTTATTATTTAGATCTTCTCAGTTAAAGTCTATCATAATTATAACAACACCCCACAGTGTTTTTATTCAGCTCTTTAAGCCTTCCAATTTATCTCCAAGCATGAAAGCTGTGAAGCGGAACACAAAGCGAAATAAACGGCAAAGAAAACCTTTTTCCGCATCCCTTCAGTCAATTAGGTAAATTTAGATTTCAACTTCCGGTATCAATCAAGTGCACAAAGAAAGATTTCAGTTACTGTTTAAATTGTAATATAACTATTATTAATATTATATTACCATTGAAAAATTGAGTTTCACCACTCAACACGTAACGCCTCCAGGATACGGCAGAAAATGGGACACAGAGTGTTTTAACACTAGGTTCCCAGATTCCCATGCGGGATACAGCGTGAAATTAAATTAAGTAATATGAGTATTCGTAATAATATAGCAATATCGCGTTGCAGCGAAGTTTAAGAATGCCTTTTTTAAGTGTACTCTAGAGTTCCACGTTTTTTTATCGGCATGTAATCGGTAGTTTGAGAGACAGAAGACAGAGAGAATTCTCTGTACCTACCCTATAAAAATATTCTTATTTATGTAAAAGAAGTTCAATCGAAATAAACAAAAGAATAAGATAGACGCATTTTGTTCTAGCAATATTGCAATAAAATCTTACAAATAAAATAAATAAAGAAAAACTTTTAAAAATCTTTGGAGTTTTATTTTCCAGTTAGTTTTTCTTTGAATGAAGCCGCGGGAATTGCTTAGTTTTCATAAATTGGAAAACTTATAGCTTCGCTTGTTGTACCGCAAGCATTATGATGCTTCCAAAGTGTTATATGTATTATTTCATAGCAACTTTCTTGGTAATATGAAATTTATTCTTCAAGTATCGATTTTTATTGATATTATTTTATTTTTATATTACACATACAAAACAAAATTCTTTACTGTTAATTAATATAGAGATTTTAATCTTATTATTCTTTTTTATTCAGCTTTGAGTGACGGAACTTAACGCCGCGCTTTGTTTTGGCACCAAAGTGAATAAATGAAAATATAAATTCAAATAAATATATGAAAGTATATGGAAATATTAATTCTATAAAGATTACTCTATCAGGAAATAATGTGACATTATTCTTCACCATCACTTCATAAAAAAAAGTTACAAATGAAATTCAATTACTGTAAACATTCTCCTTTTCTCCGTCTCCCTTTTACCGCTTTGTCGAGATTTACAAATCTAATCAATTAAGCTGTAAAAAATGTTGACTTTGGTTTTAGCTGATAGATGCTGAAACGAAATTGTGAAGAACGGAATCCCAATAATTTGTTTTTCCGCCCGCCCCGTTCTTGTTTACAAAGGGGGTTTATTTAATATTGGGAAGCTTTGATATATTTTAAGCATTTTTTTTTAAGTTTTAAGAAAGAAAATATTTTTTTTAGTCACAAGGATGTGACTGTAACGACGCTTGTGGGTTCGATCCCCACTCGCGGAAATGAAATATTTATTTACGTTTATACTTTCATTTCTTCGCTCTGGTGTCGAGGCAAACAGCGGTGTTGAGTTTCACCACCTAACATGCAATGCCTCCAGTACTGGGAAAGTGTCCCACGTTGCTAGAGAAAGTACCGCGTTAAATTCCGCCTCTCTAGAATTAGGTGAAACCAGGAGGAACAGACTGTCAACACCCGCTTAGCTGCTACGCGAGAAGAACAAGAGGCTGTACATATACTATTTTGTGAAGATTCTTCGTAGATATACAAATTACATCTATCTATATATATAAAATCGAAAGGTCACTCACTCATCACGAAATCTCAGAAACTACAAGTGCTAGGAATCTCAAATTTTGCATAAGAGTTACTTATAGGACGTAGGTGCTCGCTAAGACGGGAATTTGCAATATTCGATTTCTAAGGGGTTGTTTTTGGGGTCGAAAGTTTGTATGAAACTTCGTTACTACAAATGCTAGGAGTCTCAAATTTTGCATAGACGTCACTAGGACGTAGTCATGGAGACAGAAATTAATAATAACATAGTTCACGCGGGTGAAACCGCGAGCGGGCCGCTAGTATAGTATATATGTAACATATTTGAACAATTATTAATTAGAAACAAGAATGTTATGTATTGTATATTGTTAAATTAAACTTAGATTGATTTCAGTAGGTCGAGTTATGCTAATTTGCATAACATTAAATTGAACATGTAACTGTAATAGATATGTCGTTTGTAATTTAACTAATATTATGTGGGTAGCTAGTCTTGTTTACTGGAATTACTTATGTAATAAATGATTATATTATAATGTAAACGCGGCGTTGAGTTACGCCCCACAACACGCAATGCTTGGGGAACGGAATGTCTTATTTACGTTTTTGGACCTCATACTTTTCCACAGCCTTCATAAAAAAAAATATTACCAAAAAAATATGTCTTCGTAGCTCAGAAGGGAATTAGAAATATATGGACATACACATAATATATACCTAATATCGGGAAAATGAAGAAACGTAGAGTTTTAACACTAGGTTCTTTAGTGTTTGATACATAGCGCTTAAAGAAGGATGTCCCATTTTAATAACATGTATTTTAAGTAGAATATAATCCCTAAATATTATTTAGTTATAAAATACTAACACATTTTTCTCAAGAAACACTCGGAAAAACGGTATAATATTTTTCTAATATAAAGGAAATTTATTAAGGAAACTTTTATCTTATGTCCCACAGGAACTCTATATTTTTCTCATACGTACACATTTATTTTTTCCAAGTTTTCATACACTAATATTCTTTTAAATGTTATATTATAGCTAGTAGAATTTTTTTTATAATTTTTTTTGCAGGTTATTGCCAATTTAAACAAATATCATAAATATTTTCAACCAGTGGGATATAGGCAACCAAACTACCCAAATATTATTTCAAATCAAATCAGCTTCACTCCGTATCCCGCACAAAGCAAGGTAGGCAGAAAGATTGTTGAGACACCCCATTTTCCACTTACTGCCGATTGGCATCCCGTGTGGCGTATGGCGGAACTCAACGCCGCAGCCTCGACAGCAGATTAAAACAAATATATAAATTTAAATAAATATTTTATTTCCTCGAATGGGGATCGAACCCACAACCAGTTGCGTTTACAGTCACACTTTGTGCCCCAGAGGTAAGACTAGCCTCTGTAATCATAATCTAATGTCAATTTAAACAAATAACATAAAAACCTTTCAACCAATGGGATATAGGCAACCAAACTTAAAACTAAAATATAATTTGAGATCAAATCACTTTCACGCTGTATCCCGCACACAGCAAGGTAGGCAGAGAGATTATTGAGACACTTCATTCCCCACTTACTGTCGACTGGCATCCCGTGTTGAATGGCGGAACTCAACACCGCAGCCTCGACACCAGATAACAGAAATATAAATTTAAAAAAATATTTTATTTCCTCGTGTGAGGATCGAATCCACAACCAGTCGCGTTTACAGTCACACTTTGTGCCCTTGAGGCACAACCCATGTAATCATAATCTAATGTCAATTTAAACAAATATCATAAATACATTCAACCAGTGGGAAAGGCAACCAAACTACCCAAATATAATTTGTGAGGCTCAATTATAAGAATTTACTGCTCGCACGGGAGAGGGTTGACAGGTAGACGGTGAATTATACCTCAACCCGGTCAAGTGGATATGACTTCGCGTAATGCATGCGATTTATATAGCCGTATTAGCGAACCGTTCTCGTTTATTTCGGGTTTTTCTGTTAAAAAATTGATATTTTTTGTTTTTTTTTTTTGTTTTTTGTCAGTCGCAACGCAATGTTTTTTTTATTTGACATACCGGTCAAGCGCGAGTTGGACTCGCCACAGAGGTTTTCGTACTAATTTCAGGATTTGTAGGTCATCGGGCAGAACAGCGTATAAAATTTCACAAACTTAAGTTTGCGGACGCTTATTTTATTACGTATGAAATTAACTACAACTATTTCAAGTTTGTAATCTATTTCATCATCTATGGAATACCTATATTTTTCACTTTGAAATGTTTTAAGTACTGAATTATTACTACCTGTAGATGACAGCAGCCTGACAGATTCCGTTTATTTCTTCTTAGATACGGAACCCTAAAAATGGAAATTGCAGGATCACTTCTACATCTATTTCTATTTAAAGCTTTAATTTTTTACTAACGTGACGTAAGGGAGGTTAATGTATTTATCAGTCTTGTTATGTATATATTAGTGGCGTTGTACCGATGAACGACGATGTAATGCTGTTGACCGGTTAAAATGATTCTTGCGTCAATCGTTTCGAGCTTACAAGTATATATAAGAACACGACTATAATAAAAAGGAAAACCAGTTTTTATATTTAAAAAAAAAACAAAAAAAATCGAGAAACTACGTCAATGTGGGGTATCGTTGAAAAGGTATGTGTAGGTGCTCAAAATTGTTTAGGTTCCTTTAATATTTTTTCACTTTACAGGTACTGGTACTTATTTACATTTGGTTTTCGTTTCTCTGCCCTTATAGCGCGGAGAGGGTAGAGTTCTATAGCTGCCAATAGGCAATTCCTAGTGGTAAAACGTAAATTCAAATTCAAATAATCTGTTTTATCGATATCGCCAGTCGGAGTTTGATTATTTTATTTTTTTCTCTGCCTGGCTTTCCGTCACTCTCAAATTTTGAACGGATAACGAAATTTCTCGACACTACACGCATGCTGCATGATGCTACAAAATATGCATCGACAATACTACTAGAAATAACTGAGATTGACAAAATTACTAAATATTTTCTTTAATCCAAATAAAAAGCAACTGAGTTGCACAGCCGGACTTTGAGTAATGACGCCACATTCGTGAGGTCGTACGCATATTGCGCTGTGCACTACAAAAACTGTAGAGATACTCATCATTAAAAAAAAAACAGTGATTATTATTTTGTAATTTATAGAATAAGATCGAAAGTTAAAATTAAATTATTAAAATTCATCAAATAAATCATCTTCTCGCTGTATCTCGCTCACAGCAGGGTAGGCAGAGGTAGGACCTATCATCTTGGGAATATTGGGGAAGGCCCTTGTCCGGCAATGAGTGGAATTTCAGCTTAACTTGGCAGACCCATATTCTTCAGTTATATATTATATTATTTTACACAAACAACATTACTATAATTAATATCTTTTCTTCTTTTGGTAGTATTATAACAGCCCCCAGAAACGCATTATGTTTAAGCAGTTCGAAGAAATTTAAAAAATTGAACATCTCACCGAATGGAAAATCAATTTAAAATCATAGCGTTCTTTTACACAGTAGGTACAAACGTCAACGTTATTCATTTAATTGATTCAACAAATTACTGATTCAACATAATTAAAATGTATGAATGAAATTAAAACATAAAAATGTACATAAAATTAATCATCAATTCAATATCAGACTGGAAAATGAGTTTAAGCGTGTAATTCAGTTTTGGTTGATTTAGTTAATAGCTGCACGTCGATGAACAATGATATGGCGTCATATTCAATTATAATATTTCAGTTTTTTACAATAAAATATATATGATAAGCAAAAAGAAACTTTTTTTTATTTTTTTTTTATTATCAGCTTTACGCTGTATCCCGCATACAGCACACACAATACTAATAACATTATTTTTGCTCCTACATCTGCCAAAAAACAAATAAAAATGAAAATTTTCTTCTCTCATCTTTTACTATCCTTTTTCGTAAAACACTGCGTATAATGACTGTGTTCGTTTGAAACATATTATTAAACGGTTTTTAATATATGTAAAATGAATATTATAAACCAATCACAAACTAGAAATATAAACGATCATGTCCACTTAAAATATTTTTTAAAAAATCCGGTCAATAGCTTTCTATGTTCCATTAGAGGATGTCTCAGCAGTATTTCCAGGCAACGTAAGCTATTTTCATTTTGATCAGTCATTCTATTTATCAATCCATCCAATTATTCTACTAAAAGAAGGAATAATATTATCACCTATTAAGATAATTACATAATATGCTAATTAAAAGTCAATTTTTTTATGAAAATAAGTTCGTATAACAATTGTTTTATTTGCAAGAAATGTTTTAAGTACCTTTTAGTTGTATTTGTCTTTAAATTATTAATAGTAATGTATAATTCGGAGATTCTTAATGTAATGCCTTTATTTTTTATGTATGTATAATGTTATGGACGATGTCTCCGTTAAATGTGAAAAAAATATTATATTTTATTTTATGGCGACTAACAAAATTAAGATCTGATAATATATTTATAGCTTCTATATAAAATATAAGCAAAAAAAAACCGGTCAAGTGCGAGTCGTATTCTCCCACAGATGGTTTCGTATCAATTTTAGAATATCGTTTGTGGAACATAAATTAAGTTTGCAAACTTAAGTTTGCGAGCATATGTACTCATTTTGTATGCAATGAATACCGAAAAAAACTGAAATGTACCACAAATATAATTTATTCTCATAATATAAAATTCTCTTGTCTAAACAGCAGTCCACATAAGATCATCTAATCCACCTCCAGCCGTAGGTACCAGTAAAGTTAACTGTGATGCATTGCCTTTCGTCAGGCTCCATTGCGAACACCTCCATTGACAAATGAACTGGATACACGCGTGATTTAACCCTAACACGAGCTGGCTTGATGGATCACATATAATATGGAATAGTAAATATGTATATGTAATATAAGCAAATGAATACTTCCTGTTTATCTTTTGTTTTGCTTAGTTACTTATATTTTTGGGAAAATCCTCCATTTTTCCCAAATATATTAATTATATAAGTGGGATGTCTGTCATTGTGCCAATAGTGGTTTCATTTAACGGTTTAAAAGCGTAAAGCCTCGACCAACACATTTAAAGGTTATCGCTTAGCTGATGGATCAAGAACCGGATGAAGAAGCAATATTAAGACAGCGCATATTTTGAGGAGGTGTCCTGTCTCAAAGCAGAGGACAGAAGGCGTAGATATAAGGTTTTTCTGTTAGTATTGCAATGTGAGAAATTAGGGTAGAGAGAACCTAGTGTTTAGACATTTCGTTCCCCACTTTCCGCCCAATTCTGTTTTAGGCTTCGCCAGAGTCGTGTAAAAATATTTAAAACAAAAACGATCGCATTGAATCCACTCTGTCAAAATTATTTTTCGATAGCAATGGTTAAACGAATAAAACTTCTATTATTAAGATATAGGAACTGCAAGTTCCAATTTATCACTTCTCCCCAAAAAAAAAATTGGCCAAAGATAAAAAAAAGAACTAAGGCTTTCCAAATCCACAATCTAGTGACGTATAAAGAATTCACAAAATGCCTACTGCATTAACAATGACGTGATATATGGCCTTTCGTCGGGCTCCACTGCTACCTCATTCTCTGACAAATGTAGGTACTGGATTTACGTGTCATTTAACACTAACTGGAATTGCTAGCGTGAAGGAGCGTGTCGATATGTGTGGGTTCACGCTTTTTCCCGCATCACAGATCTTTAAGATAATATATTCTTTATTGCACTAAAAAAATTACATAATAAACAATATATAAAGACATTTCGTGTACAAAGGTGGACTTATCTCTATAAGAGATCTCTTCCAGTTGCTGCTCTCTGATTTCTGCTCGATTGCTGTTCACCGCCGCGCTCAGTTTTTCAAAACAGTACTAGATATGTTTTCTTGGGTGGTGGACGTTAGCTTTGAACAGATATCTTTGTGTATAAGTATTTTTTTAAATCTTTAGTAAAATTTCTGGGCTGGGCTTGTGCCCAGACTTGTGTCTATGGGATGGACAAAGACCAACATGCCCTCCCCAGTCTTGCACCCAAGCAAATCAGAGAAATGAAACTAATTAAATTTAATCAGTGGAGAGCAAGCCCACAGTTATAGAATTTTCAGACAGGCGGTGTACTACGTTTCATAAAAGAATACTCGTATAGTAGGACTATAACGATATACATAGGTCTTTTCCTAACTTAGCAACCTTGCCTTAGTGGAATATGTCTCTACCCTGCTATATACGTGATAATGCGGGAAGAAAAAAATACATAAATAATTTTATATTAACATTTAATGACGATTAATATTGTACGTATAAAATTTTTATGTTGATAGCTCTTATATAACTACAGTGTAAATTTATTATTTTATGCTTGTTTATTTCACGCTGTTATAGCTCAATTAAAACGTAAAAAATATGTTTTTAATTTTTTTTTAAATAGTTTTTTATTAGAATGCAAAATTCAGGTTTTTCATTAAATATTGCTCACGAAAAGTTATTGATGACAAAAAAAATGTATAATTTTTGACATTTTTAAAGTGTTATTTCACTTTCTCCATTAAGTGTGTAATAAAATGACTTATGTCACTTAATTTTCTGCATCTGTTTTTATAAGATTTTAGAGTATTATAGGTATTTCATTGTGTAAATATAAAATGTATTAATAAAATAAAAAAAAAAAAATTAATAAAATGCTTAGAAAAACTTTAATAATGATAGGTTAATGTCTTGCTGCCCTAAAATTTTTCCACACAATTTTAATACTTCTAATACCAAAAATGTACAAAGGCTTACTTAAAAAATTAAAAAAATATATATATAAATTTAAAAATTTCCAAAAAAAACTTTTCACTCAGCATTTCAGAAAAGAATACGTGACCTTTGTAAAATAAAAGTCCAATCTCCTCGCGTCCGGAGTGAGGGGCAACTTTTCAATCTAATTCACTAACTCCCATTGTGGAGGTCCATTCCAGGGCTCGTTAAATGCCGGCCCGGATATTACTGTGTTCAGTATAAAAAACATTATTTGTTTACATAATCAAAGAATATACTAGTCACTTTATATAAAATATCTTTTATTATTGTATAGAACTGCTTAACAGTGTTTTATTTTTTTTATATTTACTTATACATTATAGAAATATTTATTTACGTTTATATTTCCATTGGATCGCGTGGCGAGAATTGGGGAAGGCCTATGTCCAGCAGTGGACAAAAGATGGCCGTTGATGATGATATTGATGATATTTCCATTTCTTCGTTCTGGTCGAGGCAAAGCGCGGCGTTGAGTTTTGCTGCTCAACACGAAATACCTCCAAAATTCGGTAGAAAGTGGGTATCGGAGTGTCTTAACACTAAGTTCTCTCTGCCTACCGTGCTGTGTGCGGGATACAGCGTGAAACTGTTTTTTTTTTAAATTTAGCTTTTCAAAGTGATTGGAATTATTATACGAGTATATTCTTTCCTTCCTTTTGTTTGTTGAATCACTTCTACATCTAGAGCACTTTGACGGTTTCCAAGTCTGTTATAATTTTTCTAAAGTACATTTTCATTGAGTCGCGAATTGCTTGCGATATGTTATATCGTGACTACTAGTCCTTTTTAAACTACTTCTGTGAAATGAGGAGGTTATGAATTCAACTGTATTTTTTAATCCCATCATTAATAAATAACCTAAAAATTACATAAAAGGAATAAATATTTAATATCTCTGAGTTATTCGAGATTATAATAGACAAGACAACTTTTAAAAGTATATATAAAACTCAAATAATTGACAAGCCCTGACATAAAAGACAGACTCTCTTTAAAATTTCACTCAACCAATTCGACTGCAAATTGGGAGTTACAAAGAGTGAGTTAACAAATTCAACCACCTGTTCCTAAATTTCTGGCAATTTCTAAATGAGTTTAGTTTTGCTTAACTTTGACGCTGTCCATTTAAATTAGGCATTATTTTGGTATAAAAGAGAAGTTTAGTGCTTCTATAAGACTTTTCTTAAAAGAAATAAAGTATTTTTCATAGAGCAATAAGTTTTTGGACATGTTGATATAGTAAATAACATATAATTTCATATAATATCCAAGAACTCTTAAATATAATATGAAGAATTGTCATAAATAAAAAACTTACTACTTACATCGGTACCCCACTTTCCGCTGAATTCTGTTGAGTTGCCTGCGCGACGATGTCCTCAAAAATAATTTAACACTAGAAGCGCCGAAGATTGAGACCCCTCTTGAACCGCCGTCGAGACAAGTTTCTCCTATTATGCTTATTATATCGATTGTTGAAATAAGACAAGAAAGTTAATAATCAAATAATTTATAAAATGTACAGAGCACGTTTAATAATTAATTTAAAATCAATTCTTATTCTTTAAACATAAAAGTAGCACAAACAAGCACAAATTAAAAATCCTATACGTTAAATATATTTACTTACATATACGCACTTACCCTGGATGGAAAAGTAAGGCAGGTTTACTTTTATACAAAAACTATATACATACTAAAATTTTAAAAAAGTTAATAATAATGACAACAAAGTTAACATCATAAAGAATTAACTGAACCATATTTGTTTTAATCAGCAATATGGTGTATACGGAACACTGGTTTTATTATAATTATGGTACAATCAAGATATTATGTGGAGGATCCTTAATTTTTGTGAATATTTTTGTATAAATATTATCATCCATCTGGTTTAGTGTTGCCAGGAAGGATATTTTTTCGATTGTTTGTATTAAAGTCTATTTAAAATGTCATATTATGTAGTAAAAATTAAATTAAAATCAATTTCACGCTGTATCCCGCACACAGCAGGGTAGGCAGAAGGAACCTAGTGTTAAGTCATTCCGTTCTCCACTTTCTGCCGAATTTTGGAGGCATTGAGTGTTGAGTGGCAGAACTCATCGCCAGGTTTTTTGTATTGGTAGGAAAGCGAATAAATTCAAATATTAATAAAAGATAATTCATTCCCCTGACTAAGAATGGAACCCACGACCCTCGCGTTAAATTCACACGCTAGTGCCCATGCGTCGACGGCGTCAATATTAATATATATTTCTAAATTATATTATTTTTAGAAGCATGTAAATAAAAAATAGCGTAGACGGTCGACATTGATCTGACGTTACGAGCTCAACGAGTCGTTAAAGGGCAAATGGTCAAACAATCTGTCTATATTTTAAATAAAAAAATATAATAGTAAAAAACTTTATTTGACCTTAAAAGTTTCAGTCATAATTTGAATTGATTTACACTGTTCTATTCATATAGGTATATCTACATAAAAGTAGACTCAACGGTTCAGGATTCGATTCCTATTTGGGGAAATGAATTATATTAGCTTTCCACCACTGCCTACCCCGTTATATGTTTGTGAGGTATATAGTGAAATTAAAAAATGTTATATATATTAATTTTAAAGTATTTTCTTTCTAGTATTGTAATGAAAATATTTTTCCCAAAAAATAAAAAATAATCTTACAAGAGCCTATATGATGCTTTGAAACGATCTTAAGCACCAATCAGAATTTTACAACTTCAATTTGTATTGATATAGGCATAACCAGTTAGGCAGAAAGAATATTATATACTCTCCATTCTCCGCCAAAATCCGCCAATTAGTGGGACTTCACACCGCAGTTTTCACAAGGAATTTTAAATTAAAAACCAATTTAAAACTATCCTGAGACTGCCAGATTGCATTTTGTATGAAAATTTAATAAGATCAGCTATTTAAATGGATTCAGGTAGAAAATATCGCGTGGAAATCGTCTAGCATTAGTGGGTACTTGCATTACCGTTGCAATACAACTGCATTAGCTTTATAGTGGGTTCATACAATATTACAACGGATTTAGGCAAAGTGTTTTAGAATCAATGCCTAATGCGCCTATTTCGGTGAATTTCAACTGAAAATTGCATTCACTTTGTGTAAAATTAGGTTTCTATTCAGAACAAATTCTGAATTTGGTTGTTCGTTTTATTTTATGTGTTGGTTGCTATTTTTAAGTTATTTTATGTAATTATTCTTTATTTTTAATAATAATGACTACTTTCTATAGAAACTCATAAATTTCATTAAAACATCAATATGAAAATCGAAATAGTTTTTTAATTTCTTGTACCTATATTAAATTGAAAGGAAAGAAGAAAATTAAATATCCCGTGACGGCTCTAGAATTTGGCGGAAAGTGGAGAAGGAAGTATCTCATTGGGAGCCTAGTGTCTTAATAGGTTCCCAAGCTGGGTGAAGCTGAATCCGTGAATTTGAATTTTATTTTTGTATTAGAATTAAGCATAACATATATTATTTAATTTTATTATATAAATTTGACCTAATTGAAAGTTCTGGATTGGCCTTAAAAACAAATATCCCAGAGTTGTAAAACAACTCCCGCTGTCCGCACCCTCATTTGCAAACTATACACACTGTAGTGACCGCGATGAATATTTAAATACATTTTAGTTGAATTAACATTTAAAATTTAAATTTTTAATACTAAATATTTAAATTGGTATTTGACAATTGTTTCAGTGTTTTTGGAACGAAGTTCCTTACGGCAGGCTTGGAAGGGATAGGGATTTCGCTGCGTGACCGAACTGAAAAAAATGTGATAGTAAAACCGTAAGAAAAATGCGTGGAATAAAACCGTTAAATGAGACGTGCGCAGGTGCGACAGTCGCATACACAGACGAGTAGTGTATAATACCTTTCTCTTTCTCCCTCTTTCTATATATTTATTATTTCCTAAAATACTGAATTTCCTAAATACTTTCTTGTACTTAAATAAAAACTAATCAGCAAAATTTAAGAGAAAAATCAAGAAAATCTACATAAAATTGAGCACGACTTTTTTTGCAATTTGTGTCGATTCTACATTAGCCGAAGGAACTTCGTTCCTACCTGGTGTCCCACGTTTTCTTTTTCACTAACACTAACTAAATAATCACCAAAATATAATAAATTTAGTTCGAACTTGAGTATTTTTCGAACTTTTTCAGCGATTTGGTGGGTAGAGAAGAAGAGGGTACTCCGTTCCTAAGATAATGGTATAAGTGTGTGACTGTAAACGCGACGGGTGTGAGTTCGATTCCCAGTAAGGGAAATTAAATTAATATTTTAATTTTCTCATTCTGGTAACAAGAGAAAGCGCAACGAAAATTCAAAGAATGAAATATCTTAACACTACGTTGCTTCTATAGTGTTAAAATAAAAAAAAATTAAGACAGTATATAAATATAATAAACGTAAAATAGATGGTAAAATAGAATACAAAGGAAATTAACAATTGAAACTAGAAATTAATTACATTAACTGGCCTTATAAGTGTCTGACCCTTTGTTGATCCCAACGAGTCCCATTGAAATATATGCGTGTTTCCTCTTAATTCTAATAAAATTTCGTCAAGTGATAAATGTTTAAAACAGATGTCCATTTAGGACAAGGATCTATTGTAACTAAAAAGTAATTTTATTATATTTTTACAATATGAAAATAAAGTTTGTAAGATATGTCCTGGAGTGTGATTGTTCTAGTGTTGAGGTTCGCGGCGTTGAGTTACGTCAACAGGCAATGCCTCCAAAATTCGTAGAAAAGTGGGGAGTGGAGTGTATTAACACCAGACTCTCTCTATCTGCAATGCTACATGCGGGATATAGCGTCAACCTGAATATAATTATATATAATGTTCTCACTAGCTAGAACGTTAGTGTTTAGATACACCACAAAATTATTTTTTTAAAGTTTTTGTGTTAAGAAATACAATTAAATATAGCTACTTCTTTAAATTAGACGACCTTTCATCTCTCAAGGAAAAAACTGAAAGAAATTTACATTTCAAAAATATATTTCATTCATTGGGAAAATATACAATTTGTTATACAAACAACCGAATATCGAATAATAAAAACATTTGTGTTTAAAATTTCCCTTAAATAACGGAGGGTAAGCCGCGGTTATTTATTCTGGAACGACTTTTAATCAAGCTTCATTTAAGGTTATTTACAAAATAACAATATTTTTCTGTGGGAGATGAAACTCGAGTGTAAATATTAGCGTTGTATTTGAATGGTTAAATAAATTTAAAGAAAGAAATATGTTGATGATGAGAGACGGATCCAACCCTCAAAAAAGGTTGTGTGCACCACCACCTTAAATTGGCTAGGTGCGAGTCGAGGTAGGAACTTATGATCTCTTTTCGCTTTCTCGTAAAATATGTATATATTTTCCATATGATATAGATAGTATGAAAATAAATTAAAAAAAAATCTTCAAAGAAATTTGAAATTCTCAGCAATAATATTAAATATTTAAGTAAATCGTCACTAATATTATAGACTGTATTAAAGATAGTGCCAACTCTTTTTCCCAATCGCTTATAGAATATATGTGCCATTTTTTATTTTAGTTTTTACGTTAGGCAATCTAGTAGGTATCTATGTGTGCACACGCACACTACAATAATGGACCAATCAGAACAAAGCATTAGTACTGTAACGATATTGACAGTTGCTCTATTATAATATTAAATTTCGAATTAGATTATATTACGATGTATTCTTACTTTCTTAATTATTAACAATAACCTGTCTTATAGCATAATATTATAATCAAAGAAATACTGCTAAGAATGTAAATAGAAACAATTTTAATTTTAAATATGTTTATTAATTTCATAGCAATCTGTCTGTTTCTGTTTTTTTATAAAGTTATAATTTTCAAAAAACTTTATTCAATTGTATTTTCAATTTTTTCCCTGTAATCCTTTTAATGAGTTAAATTTTTCAATAAAGTTTGTTTATTTATTTCCAAGTTAAATTAATAAAGAACTTTTATTTCTGTTGTTGAAAACAATCTTTGATGTCAAGAACAGTGTTTCACCAATAAAATATTTCAAATTCAAAGTAGGTATTTATGCAAAGATGAAAACAATTTCTGGCACAACTTACAACACTTTTAAAGGGAACGATAAAATTATGCCTTTTTAAGGAAATGTTTAAGAACCTTTTATTAATTAAGTTACACTAGTCACTAAATGTTTTTATTTAACTTACTTATATAGACAATGTCATTTCATCTAAGCGAGATTCAAATCTACAACTAACATGTACGTTATTATAAGAGCTTTTATCTTCAAAAAGATTTTTTTTATTATAAAGTAAGAAATTTAATAAAATTGTATTTAGAATATAAAAGAAAAATAAAAAAAATAGTTTTTGGTCGTAGCTATTTCATAGTTACGAACTGTCTGGAGTAGCATCTGGTTCCCGTCACGTGACATCGTTAGTGTTAAGCACTTTTGTCTGTCTTCTACACGAGGGTCTCAGAAAGGGGCAATAAACTTTAGTAAACCTTAAATTATATGTTTTTAGGTAATTTAAAAATTACAAGTGCAAGTACTACGCAGCTACGATTCCTTTTCGGGGATTTTTTTATATTTATTTTGTTTATTTTCATTTCTTTTTTCTATTTATTTTTATTTTTCCTATGTTGTAGAATAAGACTGTACTGTCTTTATAACCGCCACCTAATATGCAATGTCTTGGATGCGGAGTTTTGACATTAGCTTTCCTTGTCTTTAAATTGAACTTAAAAAATGAATTTGAGCTGGATTTGAACCCGAGCCTCTTGGAAACTGTCTAGGCGCTTTGTCCATTAAGCCATACGTTCTCATGAAGCTACGTCGAATTTCTTATACGGGTCTGAGTGTCAATTTATAACTGGTTATCATGGATTCCTGGGCACTTGCACCCTCGTAAATTCAGAAAATATTCCAAAAAAAAAACAGAACTGGTCTTTTAAATTAAGTAAAATATTTACACTTTTTTTATCTCTATATTCAACCGAAGAATCTAAACGAACTCGACTGTAGCAAAACATCTCATTAATTCAATCGTTAGACGCGTTTATTTTACTTAAGACTGTAATATATTTTGCAGGTATTAATTAAGTGGACTGTTCACGATGTGTGCTTGTTAATACCTCGCCAGGCTTTTGAGCATTTGCATATGAATCGTGGAGGGTGCAAAGTTAATGGCCGATGTGATGAGGATGTAGGGAGTAATGTGTGATGTACCCACATCAGTGTAAAATGTAAAGAATGATATAAACGGTTCTTGCAAAAGAATTATATTAAGTTACTATGGAAATAAATATTAAGGAAGACCTATTAAGAAGAAAATAATACTATAAGAGTTCTATTTTTAATTTTTGAGGTACAGAACGATAAATAACGACGTTGACCCAAAATACAGTGTAAACAACAATGGCTAATAGGTAGGCAGTGGGAAGACACTCGTTCCCTACTTTCCGCCGAATTATGTTAAGTAGCGGAAGCGGACACCAGAGCGAAGAAAAGAAAATATAAATGCAAATAATTATTTTATTTCCTCGACTGGAGATAGAATCCACAACCAGTCTATTTTACACACACTTTGGCCTCTGCGCCACGAGAGGCTCTCTTGTAAAAATTTAAATCTTACTATATTGATTAAAAATCCAGAAATAAAATAAAAATCCTATAAAATTTAATGTTAAAAAATCATCTATCAAAACGTATGCAAAAGCTGAATAAACGTAAATTAGTACTATGACATATGATAACAAACTTTTGAAACCTAACTGACAAAGAACACGTGTTATGCATACAAATGTATGCAAATGATGAATCCAATACACGCTGGGTATTTTTAACAATATAGACCAATTAGAATCAGAGTCGATTGTTAACAGGATGGGTAAAAGAAAGACAGATGGTCCAGGTTCGAATCCGAGTAAAGAAGACTTTATGTTCAGGGAATATAGTTAAAAATAGAAACTATATATGAGAATTGTAATTTTTTTTAGAATTAATTTTGTAAAACTTATTACATTTTTGTTTTTTGTTATCTATTACAACTATGGATTTAATTCTAGTTTTTCAAGTTTTTCAAAACTGTATTGCTCTATTTTATATAAAGCACTACAGAGCCGCAAAATCTAATTGACGTATATACATTAAAAATAAAAAATCAAATCAAATCAGCTTCACGCTGTATCCCGCATATAGCAGGATAGGTTAAGACACTCCGTTCCCCACTTTCTGTCGAATTCTGGAGGCATAGCGTGTTGAGTGGAAGAACTCAACGCCGCGTTTTGCCTCATCAACAGAGCGAAGAAATGAAAATATAAACGTAAATAAATATTTCACTTCCTCGAGTGGGGATCGAACTTACAACCGTCGCGTTACAGTCACATCCTTCTGCCGCTGCGCTACAATAGCCTCAAATTACAGTTTTTACCTATAAAATAAAAGAATGATTGTGTAATTACTTTTGTTCGTTAAATTTTATTTCTATTCTAATTCGCAAAGCGCGAGTAAACATAAAATACGTATGTATGTATTGTTTTTTTATTGGAATCGCAAATATTTATTCTGCTGGGATTTCCTCACTTTGTTTACCACCGACAGCTAAGCTATATTTTGTTTTAGATTTAATACTTTTATCCTATTCTAATCTGCTGGTGTAGATATTTAAATTATATATATTTTATGTTTTCTCTAAAATTGATATACCAATTTTAATAATATTTAGAGTTCGTGAAAAATGTTTTTAAATAGTTAATTTAATGTTTTTTATTATTTTACCTCTTATTTTAGTTTCACGCACTATCCCTCACATCGCAGGATAGGCAAAGGGAACGTGGGAATACTCTGTTCCCTTAAAAACACTTTCATTTTCCATTTCCTTCCGAGTGGTGAAACTCGATGCTGCTAAGCTATTATTTTAATTTATTTATTAGCTATTTTTAACTATAATTAATAGCTATTAGCAAAATTAATAATCGTTTATTTAATTTATATGAAAACAAAATCCCCACTTTAGTTTAATAATTAACAACCTATTTTTAACTGAAACATTAGAGATTCATTTCCAAATAACATTGTGTTGAGTTCAAGGAGTTTTAATTAAAATATCTTTGAAGTAGAAAACCGTGGGGTAATTTGCTCCTGACATTAATCTGAAACGTTAAAGCTTAACCGACTTAACCGAGGCAAGAGCACTTTGATTATGAACTGAAAACATTAGTGAATGATACGAATGGAGTATTTGACGTCAAAAACATTTGTGATTTTCTTTGGTTGGCCTGTAAAATATAGTTGTTGAAATAGTTTAGTTTTAAATATTCTGTTTTTCGTCTGCATGCTATAACTGCTTAGTGGCAAGACCTTCCGTTCAATACTTTCAGTTAAAATTTGAGATATTGGCACGAGCGTGTGAACAATTCGATGGGTAGTGTCTGCCCACCCTGCTGATGAAAAAAAAATTACCTGTTAAATGGCTCAACTTTACGAGGAATGAAAAGAATTTATCTTGGCGAGTGGATTGAACCCCCTACATTTAAATCCAGCCGCTTTTCCACCGTGCCACGATGGTCTATCTAAATGTTAATACTAAAATATTATTTAACTACAATTGTTTTATTTTTTTTGGGAAATTATTGTTGTAATGTATTATTTACGTAATAGCGAATAATTACGATTTATCTATTCATTATTTTAAAAGATTACTATCGTTATTCCACCGGAAAACTTATCAAAGTCCAAAAAATCTAACAATTGCTCTATCAAAATATCCCACCGTTTTAAAATATTGCAAAAAGTATCTAATTCTTTTAAAATTATTATTTACTGTAATTATTAGGTCTTAGGTTGCCTACCAAGGTAGGTATATAGCATAGTAATTATAACAGAAATATAAAAATTATATTATGATCAAATAGTGTCGAGGCAAAGCGCGGCGTTAAGATCCGCCACTCAACATGAACGCCTGCAGATGTCGGTGGAAAGTGGGGAACAGTGTCTTAACATTAGGTTCCCTCTGCCTTCCCAACTGTGTGCGGTATACAGCGTGTAACTGATTTGATTTATTTTATTTAAAAAATTAACAAAAATCCTTTAATTTTAATTAATTTAAATAAAAATTAATAGTAGTAAGCTGTAAATCGTTGTCAATTAAGAACAATAACTACAAAAAGTCAGTCAGTCAGTACAGTTTTCTAATTAATATTAAAATTCAATTCGGATTGCATCTCGTTCCAACGCGAACTTTCATTTAGTTTGTCTGTATTCGGTGATCCTATTTACTGTAAAAACTGGGGAAATTGAATTTTTATTATTTTTTTAATATTTCCCCGCTTCAGGAAAAACCGGGTCAATTAGTTTGTAAATGGTAACAAATGGGTTCCAATTTGCTCTGGCTATGCTTTTCTCGTTTTTTTTATTTTTATGCATCTCCTGCATTTTATAGTGCACTGAAAGTACCTTATAAAAAGTCACTCGTATAGTGTATACACAACAATCAATATGTTATTTCTGGATGAAAAATAGATGATTTTTGGATGAAATCGTATTATTCATCCAGATGGAAATGGATTTATTTTTAGACCCATTGTATTAAAATGTCTGAATGTAAACGCGACGGTTATCCTTTCGATTCTAACTTGTAGGAAATTTACTGTTGTTGCTTTGCTCTGGTAACAAGGCAAAGCACGGCGTTAAGTTTCGCTACTCATCGCTCCGTAGAATGAAGTGACTTAAATTCCGTTTCATTCATTCGTTCGCTCTTCCTACCTTGTTATAAGCGGGAGGTAAAGTGCTAAAACGTATCTCTAGGTTCTCCAGACCTCGTGCCTCGTCAAAAAGTCTAAAGTGTCTCTATTTAGAGGTACAATAATAAATTATGGATCTATAAAAGAGTAGAATCTAGTAGCTTTTAGAGTATTCACATCACTTTTAAGGCAGTTTTACTATCTGACGTAAATTACGTATTTTTGTATTTAGATGGTTCGCCGTCAGTCGACTGTATTCAGATAGGAATAAAACATTATGTTTTAAATTAATATTTAGGTAAGTCTACCCTAGTCTACCCTAGTGACAATCTGTAAATTTACTGTACTTTTTTTTTACTTCACGCTGTATCCCGCACACAGCAGGGTAGGCAGAGAGAACCTCGTTTTCTGGAAATTCTGGACACATTGCGTATTGAGTGGTAGAACTTAACGCTTTGCCTCGTCACCAGAGCAAAGAAATGGAAATATAAACGTAAATAAATATTTCACTTCCTCGAGTGGGGTCGTCTTATAAATATAATATAATTAAATATATTTTAAATATTTTATAAAACCGTAACATTAATAGCCTTGAGTGGAAGAAAGGGGGGGAAGCAACGATGGTTATAAATATAATAAATACAGATATGAATCAATCAATACAACCATAAATCTGAAGAACTCCAATTTCACAGATAGCTTACAATAAATCATTTTCATACGTTAAGTAATGGTCTTTATAATTTGTAACGAGCGTCTCAATATTTGAGTGGTGTTTGTACGTAATAGATGGTAAGTGATTGGAAGCCGATAAAGGAGGCTTTATATACTAGCGGCCCGCCCGCGGCTTCGCCTGCGTGAACTATGTTATTATTAATTTCTGTCTCCATGAGTACCTACGTCCTATAAGTGACGACCATCTAAAATTTGAGACTCCTAGCATTTGTAGTAACGAAGTTTCATACAAACTTTCAACCCCAAAAACAACCCCTTAGAAGTCGAATATTGAAAATTCCCGTCTTAGCGAGCACCTACGTCCTATAAGTAACTCCTATGCAGAATTTGAGATTTCTAGCACTTGTAGTTTCTGAGATTTCGTGATGAGTGAGTGAGTGACCTTTCGATTTTATATATATAGATATTATTTTTTATTTATTTTTGAATTAAACCACAGATTTTGATCCAATTTAGGCGACACCTGATGTACCAGCCATTCTTGAAAGTATACCATTAAATAAATCTAGGATTAACCACCGAATTTACAAATTTATTGTTTTAGACATCAAATTTAAAGTAAAAAACCTACATATATAATGAAGCACATAATTTAGAACACCTTCATTTATATCAATTAGCTATAAACTAGATTAGAAATTATAATACTCCGGAATAATTGTTAAACTTTATTAATAAATTTCTAAATGTTTGTTTCCAACATAATATTTGTTTATTACTAAAAGTGTCATACATTTTCATAACATAATTTCTAACAACATAACAGAAATAATTAACTAATTACTTACGCGTATAAGTAGGGGAGAGCGGGGCTAAAAGTTACCGAGGTAAGTTGTTCCGATGGAAATAATTTCGCGGGGAAAAGTGATAGGAATATTTAGTAAACATATAGTGAAATGCAATGTGATAGCGCATGGCCCATGGCCATCATATTGAACAATCCAGTGGCACCCGATACCAATGGAATAGCACACGGGTGTCGTTGGTGCACGAATGTAAATATTTTCGCATTTGATATTTTTGGTCTATCTCACAAATTTTAACGATTAGCCTCGAGTATTTTAGTGTTTCTTTTACATATATTATCTACTATTTCGGAACACTATTTGTAAATTATTTGTGTTTTTCCTAATCTTATTTATATGAATTTTTTTTTCAACACGTGTTTTTGGGGCTAGATGTTCCCTTTTTTTGGGGCATGTTGTGACCTCGGAAAACTTTCGCTAATTCATTTGTACCCATAATGGGATGTAAATATTGTAATTTTTCATACTAAAAAGTATTGTAATTTAGTAACATGCGGACTTATGCTCGAAAATCAACTCGAGGTTATGTGTCATATGAGTTGATGCAAAAAGCAGCGAAGGTAGTTTTGAAAGATTGCAAGAATAAGATAAAAACTATTACCAAAGGAGTACATATACATATTGAGCGCGAAAAGATAAAGCTATAAAATCTTTGTTTATTATTTTGGTTTAACAAAATCAAAATAAGTTTTATTTTATATAAAATTATCTTTTACTTTTTAGTTCGTTGTTTTTCGGTTCAGTTTTTTTTTTGTTCAAAATTAATTCTTTTTACGATTTTAAGTGATAAGTAACCTTAAAAGGATACTTTTTAAATGAGTGTTGGTTGTGGTGGTAGTGGTTGTTAACGAGTGGCATCTGTTGTGATATGTAAAACTTCACTCAATTAGGTATTATTTTTGTGGAAACTAACATTTTGGTATATTGACAAGAAAATACATAAAAAAACATTCGGGCGAATTGGGAACCTCTCCCTTTCTTCAAGTCGGTTGAAAATGAAAACATATTTTTTGAGGTTGGTTGAAAAGAAATGCAACGATGGGGAATCTTACTTCTGACAATAATTTTAACAAAGTTTTCCCTTGTAACTATTCCAGTATAATTAAAATTTACCAAAATAAAAACAAACTTTCTCAATTTTGACTAAATTTTATAATCGGAACCTAACCAAATTTTCATCAAACTATCCTTGGAGTGTATCCTTTTAAATAAGAAAAAAATCATTGGAATCGGTTGGCGTGATATTGAGTTTTTCGTCATTTTGTCGCACACATACCAATATAAATTTAATACTTATGTGATTTTCTCATAGATACCATTGTCGAAAATAGAATTAAAAAAAATTGGTTCCCACATGGGAAGCACTACCTTTCAAATAAAAAAAATCATCAAAATCGGTTCGCCTAATCAAAAGTTATGAAGTAACATACTTACATAAAAAAAACAGTCGAATTGATAATCTCCTTTTCTTACAGAAGTTGGTTAAAAAAGATTTGCTTTTGCGCCTGGTGATTATTATGATACTGTTGATTATTCCTTAAATAAACAGGCTTTGTTCGATTATTTATTGTTTTTTATTGTGCAAATAATAGCTTTAAAAAATATGGTAACAATTTACCCCGGTCTGTTAACAACTTGCCCCAAATCGGGGTAAGTTGTTACTTTCCGACTTCAGTCACAAAAAAAATCATAATAAAAAAGTCTTACAAAGAATACCCCAAATTACTGTTTTAATTGCAAGTCTAGATATGTAAGTTCAATTTGATTATATTGTATAAATACTGAAATCAAGTATTCGTAGCAATATTTGAGGTTAAAAAAAAATCGGAACTTTTGGCCCCGCTCTCCCCTACATAGATAATTGTTTTTTAACAAATGTGAGTAATTAGATTAAACTTTTTTTTTTATATTAAATTTGTCATTATTTTACGAAATTCTATTTGTTGTTATTTTTAAACAAATGACTGGACATGAGAACTGAATGGCGTAGTACATTCAACTTAAGGCTGTCCGACGCCGGGTCCTTCTCACCGTTATCTCCTCTCTCCCGTTTCGCGGATGACTCTGCTCCCCGCATCTCGCGGGCAGTGGTGGTCGAGGAGGAGCACCGTGAGGTTATATTTCTAACTAGCGGACGCGCGCAGCTACGCTTGCTTATTTAGGGGTGTGTAATGAAAAAAATGAAATATTTTTAAGAGTCTAAATTTCAAATTTTATAATAATCGGTGGCGTTTTAAAGATTTTTCGATTTTTATAAAATTTGAAATTTAGATTTTTGAAAGTATTTAATTGAATTTAGAAAGTGTTTCATGGCTTTTTCTCCCCTTTAGGGTTAATATGTTCCAAAATCCCTTCTTAGTGGATGTCCAGATTACGAAAGTAAACATCTGTCTAAATTTCGCATTTCTACGCACAGCGGTTACGGCTGTGCGTGCGTCTTACCTCAGTCAGTGAGGACTAGTCCTTTTATATATACCTATAGATTACCGTTGGAAAGCCTGGCTTTAGTTCAATGTTGTTTGAAGAAGATTTAATTTATATAATAACATTTAAGGTGTAATGATTAATAGAAAATGTATTTGTAATAATTAATAAATGTAATGTAAACTTTTTCTACAAATTTCTTTCATAATTCACGATCCATAAGCAAAACTGTCAAATCTATCATTTCATTGCAACACTGTCAAAATCATCACTCAATATACATGTCGCAAATATAAAGAAAGAAAAATTTTAATATAAAAAGAAGAAAATTCAACAATTTTGAAAATAATATGAATATATAGAATCAGCCATAGCCAACCAGCTAAAATGTACGAACCGTAAAGTAATATGGGTCGAAAGCGCGACACGAGCTGTGGACTAAGTTTCAATTTGAACCAGCTCCTGATGATAGTAGGTTCTATAGTCATCCTTGTCTTGCTATTTCTTATTGTCTGCCATATAGTTAACGGACGAGTTTGATATGGGGAGGAAGAACGAGGTCTGCTATAATATCGATTTACTCCAAATATTGCTAATAGCGTTCGCTTTCGTAACCCTTCTAGTTGTTATGAGCTGGATGTGCAAATATTTTCAAGGAACTTAGGTATCATCAAGAACCTAAAGTATTTAGATATTTTGTCAAAAGGAAACAGAAATATTATTTTAAATCTTACGCCATACGCCAGGAATCAATCAAAAATGAGTAATAAATGCGGTTTATATTTTAATCTGAACCAACTTTTAACTGTCATTGGTTCAATGGTGGTCCTCGGTATGCTATTCTTCTTAATTTGCAACATATTTATGGGTAAAGAAGGGTAACTATATAAAAAAAATGGCAAACCAGGACGATTCATGTCATTTTATATACATCGCCTTCTCGTTTGTACTGTGGCTTATTTCAATGAAATATTTGTGTAAATATATGCAAGAATTACCTCCATAGTTAAATTTTCATATTATAACCATTTTGCGGTTGACCGCATATTTTGAGATCGCCACAGACCAAAATGAAATTGTAATTGCAATCAACGTTTATGCTCATTTGTATAAACAATCTAAAAGTATTAAAATGTAAGTTTTTTTTTGTATACACTGATATGTAAAATTGTAACTGAAATAAAGCTTCGTTTATGTTTTTTGTATTTCTTTATTTAAAAAGTGAGGTTCAGAAAACAGAAAATTTAAATTCAAATAAAAGAAAATATCAAAAAGGGTACGGAGGGCTTCCTTGGCCTGGCTGTTGATTCAGATTTTATTTCAAACTTTTATTAATTAATCGGAATAAGATGAGCGAAGGGTGTTAACAGTTTATCCATTTCTTTAAAAAATATGAACTGCATAAAATTATTATAATAATAATTAAATTAAATTATAATAATAATAATAATACTATAAGGACCTATATTTATACATTTTGAAGCGTGCCATTGTACACGAAAAAACAAAAGATAATGGGTTCGATTCCTACTCGAGGAAATTTAATATTTAATATTTTCATTTCTACGCTCTAGTATCAAGGCAAAGTGCGGCTGAATTCCTCCACTCGACACACAATGCCACAAAATTATTATCAGCTATTTGTCATATTTTATATATAGACTAGCGGACGCGCGCAGCTTCGCTAGCTCACTTAGGGGCGAATTCTAATAAACCATGCAACACATGTTCAAAGAAATATTTTTAACAGTCTAAATTTCAAATTTAACAAAAATCGATGGCCATTTAAAATTTTTTCCATAAAAACTTTCAACCCCTTATTTGCGCCCTTAGAGGGTGAATTCTAGAAAACCATGAAACACATGTTCAAAGAAATATTTTTAAGAGTCAAAATTTCTAGTTTTATAAAAATCGGTGGCGATTTAAAGATTTTTCCATACAAACTTTTAACCCCTTATTTGCGCCCTTAGGGGGTGAATTCTAGAGAACCATGAAACACATGTTCAATTAAATATTTTTAAGAGTCTAAATTTCTAATTTCATAAAAATCGGTGGCGATTTAAGAATTTGTCCATACAAACTTTCAACCCCTTATTTGCACCCTTAGGGGGTGAATTCTAGAAAACGATGAAATACGTGCTCAATTAAATACTTTTAAAAATCTAAATTTCAAATTTTATAAAAATCGGTGCCGATTTAAGTTTTTTTCCATACAAACTCTCAACCCCTATTTCACCCTTTTAGGATTAAAATTTTTCAAAATCCCTTCTTAGTGGATGTCCAGATTACAAAAGTAAACATTTGTCCAAATTTCACGTTTCTACGCACAGCGGTTACGGTTGTGCGTGCGTCTTACCTCAGTCAGTGAGGACAAGTCCTTTTATATATAAAGATTATTATAAATAATCATTATAAAATAATCTTATAAAGTCAATCAAATATAATAGCATAAGGCACCAATGTCAAAGTGTCAACTAATTACCTATAAATAAATATTTATAAGTAACATAATGCTACATTATAGATTTATAATATGTATTTTAGAAAAAGCGGAGAGTTAATTAATATTTCATTAAATTGAAACTTTAAAAACTTAAACTTAGCAGATTTAACATAATTAAATAAATACTAGTTTATTTTTACAAGTAAATCGCGCGACAAGCTTTTATGATCATATAAATTGTGTACAATGAGGTTATGAGTTGATAGTTAAAATTTAAAAGACAAATTTTATTTTCTCCTTTTTAAAGCGTTTAAATAAAAGCTTTTTCTAAAAAATTTTTTTTGCTTTTAGTTTATACATAACGATTTTTTATTAAATAATATCTTAAAATAAGAATATAATTTTATATTTGGCACCTAAGTTATACATTGCTTCACTAAAAACATGTTGACTCTTTAGAGATTTTACTAGAAGTAGAGAGACAGTTCGTTCTCCGCGGTCCGAATTCGGAACTTTGTGTGTTGAATTGCGGCGTTCAACGCTGGCTTTTACTAACACCGTTGGCTATATTTAAGCCCGTATTTATAAACTGCTCTCAAGTGAAGTCGATCTTGATATGCCGTTTTAATTCATAAATATATGAATTCAAACTTGAAAGCAGTTTATAAATACGGGGTTCAGTATTTACTGCCTAATATTGTTTTATAGAGACAGTTAAAAAAGTTAAAAAAAAAAAATACAGTCGGATTGATAACCTCCTTTTCTTACAGAAGTCGGTTAAAAATTGTAACCAAATTTAAAATGGTTAATAGGTATACATCAAGAAAATTATGAAAGGTCTGTTAGACCTTATACAATTTTGAAGTTTCCCTAGAAGTATTTTATAGTGTTTTCGTTTAAAAATAATACCTAATAGAAAAAAAGTGAACAGAACCCGCTACCACATCACCGTTATCACGTTCCAACTCCGCTTTGCTCGCGTATAATATATTTACATTAGTCTTCTGAAATATTTTGAGCGATTTTGACATAGCATTTTAAAATATACCTTTTTTAGGCAGATTATCATTAAAAAAAACATATTCCACTAGATTTTAACTTAAATTTAAATTATCATTAGATATAATATCCCCTTAATTTTATTATAAATATCCGTGCTCTATACAAACAATACATTTCCCATGAAAATATTGTATTCATATTTTTTTTATAATGAATTTGAATAAAAGAATACTTTTAACATTAACATCAGGCGTCCATTTTTGTTTTCCTGTAAAAAATATAAAATAATTAGATAATTTATAATGTGTTTTTCTTAAGATAATCCCACATCATATATGTACATACATAAATGCCAGTCATGGCGCACGGGTGGTGTGTGACTGTAAACGCAATTGGTTTTGGGTTCGATTCCCTCTGGAGGAAATGTTTAATATTTTCATTTCTTTCGTCTGGTATTCATTTCGCTTCTCAATACACAATGCCCTAGAATTTATCGAGAAATGGGGAACGAAGTGTTAAAACACTAGTTTCCCTCCGCCTACTCTGCTGTGTGCGGGGTACAGCGTGTTGCTGGAAAAAAATTATATGTACACAAACTCACACCATGTAATTGTCCTGAAACTGTTAAAAAAATGAATATATAAAATGAAATTATTGACTAAATCTACAATTATATACAGATATTATTATCATTATATATTATTTACAAATACTCTAAATATTTTACAATACATATTTACAACTCGAAATGGTTTGATTTGTTAGGTTCTCACTAGATTATAGAAAACCACCATTTATATACAAAAACAGAACCCTTATTTTTTCTTCGTCTTTTTTCACAATGTTAACTTTTTTTACCTTTTACGCTGTATCAAGCACGTATCAGGGCAGGCAGAGGGAACCTGGGAACCTAGTGTTAAGTCACTCCGTTCCGATGTCGACACTTCCTTTCCACACTTTCCGCCGAATTTTGGAGGCATTGTGAGTAGAGTGGAGGAATTCAAAGCCGCGTTTAGCCTCGTCACCAGAGCTAAGAAGTATTAAATATTTCATTCCCACAACTGGGAATCGAAGCCACAACCATTACAACCGTTTACAGTTGCACCCTTTTGTACGATACTACCCTCATCTAGAACATGATATCACAACAAAATTGGGATATGAACATCGAAATCGAACAATCCCATGAAATTTACATTTACTTCAGCAGAGTTGACAGAGGGGACCTCATGTTAAAACACTTCCCAATTTTCGAGACATTATGTGTTGAGCGGCGGAACTAAACGCCGCGCTGTTTTTATTAGAGGGCGAAGAAAATAGCTCATTCCCTCTCGTGGGAATCGAACTTATGTTCATATTTACACTTATTAGTACCGTCACCAAAAGCCCACTAATGAAACAGCGATATCAGTTTTAAACCTTTTAATTGTTGAATATCTTAAATTCTAAACATCCCATCAACTACTAATTTACTATTAAAACAAAAATCCTAGACACAAATAGTTTGATAAACTCGACGACGTTGATTATCAGTAAATATAATTAATTAACTCCATTTTTTTAACCCCCGACGCAAAAAAACAAATTATAACTGTATGAGTTTGTTTTTCCAAATGGATGAACCAGTTTTGATTTAGTTTTTTCGTTTTAAAGGTGACTCGAATGGAATCGCGTGTTCTTACTTATGATTTAAGAAAACGTCTGTTTCGCCGTTTGAAGAATATCAGCTCTTTTCTAGTTGTTTGTTTTCCTTTTAAAAGGTTTTTGTGTCGGGGGTTTTGAAATATCAATTATGATAATTGATATTTTATCATGCACCTATTTTTACGAGGTGGGCATAGAGAATCTTGGATTAAATGCCATTTTTTTTCTCCATTCTCTTATGGACTATGATTATATCTTATTAATTACTTAATCTAATTAGCCCGGAAAACATTTATATTTTAAATAAGCCTTATCTTCCTAATGGTATTTAGAGCCACTTATAAGAAAAACGCAAGACAAACACCAACTTTGTTAAGATGAAGATTCTTGTGTTTTAATTTTAATTACCTAATAGTTAGACTATGTAATTATTTGGGCTTTAGAATATCTTTGCCCACCCCAAATAAATATTATAGAAATAACTAAAGTATATATTTTTAGACACCAAAAGATTTGAGAAGACATTGCTTATAGTACAGTTTGAGTAAACGAGTATGTCGAAAAGAGTATGTATGTACAAGTTAATAATATAGGAATATTTCATGAGGTTTGGCTTGAAGTTCATATTTTAAAAAGATATGAAAATCTTAAGGAGAACGTTGAAAATTTGTAAAAAAAATTGTAAAATTATTGTTATACAGTGCCAACCATTTTGACAAAAATTGAGTTAAATATTAAATAAATTGACCTAATTATGGAGTATTACCATTTATCTACCTAACCAAATATACTAAAGGAAGTACAACCTAAATATCTGACAAGCGCTTCTTTGGCTTAGAGCATGCAGTGCTAAATCTATACACAAATATTAAATATAATAATATTAGTATAGTTTTCCCGTAAACCCGTAAATTACTGTTTTTTGTACTTTCTGATGGCCTTCCTGCGTGTGTTCTCCATTGTGCGGACGGTTAGCCATGTGACAAATTGACTAGAAATACAATTCAACTGCTCGATTACGCCGAAGAAAATCACGTGAGGGAAGTATCCAGGTGTTCTAGAAGTAATTCCGACCAAAGACAATGCAGATTTGACGAATGTTTTGGCAGTGGGTGCCATAAGGCCACTGCGACGGATGCCGGACATATTGGAGCAGACGAAGCCGGGCAACACGCATTGTATAATAATACCCTGTTTGGAGTATTCCATTTCGAGCCCTTCAGTAAACTTGTCCACGAAAGCCTGTAAGAGAGGGTTATGTTATATGTTATACGGCTAAAGTATCGTGGCCGCCTTGAAGTTAGGCTGTAAGCTATGCGCATTGTAGAGTCGGGATCCTAATTATCAAGAGTGGGAGAAAAATCCTAAAATTAAAACTGCGCAGTCCATCTCCAGCTAACTTCAGTGCGGCCACGAGACATCGGAACTATCTGTTGTACGTATACGACTAAATCAGTACTAGATTAGGTATAGCCATGTGGAAGTTAATTTACATATATAACAAGTCATATTGTATATATGTATATAGTAAGTATGTATGTCTGTGTAACTGTAACGCGGCGGTTGTGGATTCGATCCCTACTCGGAGAAATAAATTATTATTTATTAATATTTTCATTTCTTCGCTCTGGCACCAAGGCAAAAGGCCGGCGATGAGTTTCACCATTCAATAGCGAATGTCTCAAAAAAATTGGAGGAGGAGGATTTTTTGGCAGGAATGTGAATAATATAATATTTATTGTAATTTAAGAGGTTTTTCATTTCAAGCTTAAAATATTCTCGTTAATTGTACATTGATAAATCTTTATTGACGTCAAGAACATAAATATTTTAATTACTTTTTGAAATTCGATAGCAAAAAAATATATAAAATTAAATTTACACACTCACACGATTGTAATATTTTAAGAAAAAAAAAACTTATTCAAATCCCATCACGTTCAAAATATTCTTGTTTTCTCAAAAAGTATTATTCCACTTTATAAGTGTATTAACACTATAAAAATGTTAAAACTAAACTAAACTAAAGAAACAGTATTCTCTCTCTTCTTATATATAGCGCTTAAATGATTTCCGATAGGCGTGGGTTCGAATCCTAGCTGGATTTTTCAAATTTTACAACATTTTCAATAAAAAAAAGTAATAAAATATGTATTCTCATACCTTAGAAGCAGCATATACAGTAAGAAGAGGGCTGGGTATCATAGAGGATCCAGATCCTATGTTAACGACCACACCCTTCCCACGTTTCACCATAGCGGGTAAGACCATGCCAGTCATCCGCGTCACAGATACCATGTTAGCTTTTAAGATATTGCCGATTGATTGCTCCCTGGTGGCAAAACAGATAAATTATAATATGTATTGCGTTAAGTTATATTTTTTAACAGTTCCTTGATTTCTCCTATATATAGATAGATAGCAGAGGAGAAAACCGAGAGATGAGAGCCAATCTGAGAGGTCTAACCACCGAGGCCGCAAAAGATCTTGCAAAGTGGAGTAGGTTGAGTAGGAAGACAGACCCTGGCAATAGCCGGGATTAATGCCAGGAAGAAGAAGCAGAGGAGAAAACCGCCGAAAAAACCCAGTTCTTTCCTTTTACTGATATTTGAGACATTGAATAGCGGTACTCAACACCGCGTATTGTTTTAGCAGTTTATCGCCTTCGAATAGGTACTTGAGTTTCCAGTAGGACGTTGGTAGATTAGCGAAAAGTTCTAGAAACGATGACAATTATGTGAGGTAACTCTTAATTATAACGATATTCCATTAAAATAACTGTAAGATATTGGAATCGAAAGACAGGTCCTATTCATGGCATAGACATTAAGCACCATAAAATTAGAGGTGCATTTTATTCTTACGAAGCCATAAAAATTAACAATTTGAACATTCCCAACAATGAGAATCAAAGCCACAACTAACCATCCCCTATATATTTTTTAGAAAAAAACTGTTCTTTCTTAAGTATAAAATAACACTTTCAAAAATATTCAAGAAGCACAGGTTGAAACTCGTTCGTTTAAAATTTATATAAAAAAACAAATTTTCAAATTTATATTTAATCTTTTTTTTTCTAACTACCCACAAGTTGTTGGAACCAATAACTCTCTAGCCATTGATTCTCACTTTCCAAACACTAGGACCTAGGTTAGCATAGAAGGTATAATATTTCAATTTCACTTATTTACAGGAACACCTGCCGCCATTCGTTTCGAATATCGTTCTGAACGCGGTTTCTGTTCAATTTTCAATCGGTTGATATTAAAAGCAACTATCGGTGGTCTAAAATATTTTAGGAAATATTGTATTTTTAAAAAGAACTTTTAAAGTTGAAAATAATCGTATTTTTTTTATATATTTTTTTACTCTTATTTTTATTTGAAAAACATGCTATTTATAAAAAATATAATGAAAATTATCAGGAAATAAAAATCTTATCCGTGACCTAAACTCTTACAATGATACATTTTTTATCATTATTAAGTAAATTTAAATGTATCTCAAATCTATAGTCTAAAATTCTGGAATTAACAAAAATAAAAGAATACAATCCAAAACTGACAACCTCCTCCTTTTACAGAAGTCGGTTAAAAATTCAGCTTTAAATAAAAAAAAATAAATGACTTTTAAAGGTGAATAGACACTAAACACTGTATAATAAACAAGACCTTCACATTTCCTTGTTATTTACCGATTATTATTGCTATATGAATAAAAATAAACAAAAAGTAATAAAATAGATTTAACGATGTACAAAGATTCATTATTACGTTAAATCAACTATTTTTATAGTTTATCTCAAATATATTTACTTATTTGTATCTATGCTTATCAGTTACTTCATCACCTTTGTGTGAAGGCTCTACCAACTCTGATAACCGCATTTTCGCATTGAGGGCATTCTGTTTTTTATATTAACAAAGGTGTTCTCAAAATGTTAACATATCCTAATTAATAATCTTTAGCGTAACTCAAATCCGCGTTTCGTCTTATTATAGGAGCTAGAAAATGAAAATATTCTTGGAGGAATCGAACCCACAAGAACGTTGTAAACGTCTCTGTGTCAACATTAAATATATCTATATAGGTAAAGAAGCCACAGAAGCAACAGAAACTTACCAATTGGGTACATCCAGAAAATATTCAGGATATAAATATGAGATGCCGACATTATTCACGAGAGTGCCTATCTCTAGATCGGCAATCTCTTTAGATATCTTATCGTAAATGCTCTCGTCGTCGCAGAAGTCCACTTGGATTATCTTTGTGCTCACTTTAAAGTCATTTTCTGTGAAAATTATTATTGTGAGTAACTTTTTAATTAAAAAGAGTTTATGTTTTAATTTTTTATCCATTATGGACGTTCATATTATATTTTTATTTAGCTTCATGTACACATAGCAGGTAGGCAGAGGAAACCTGAGAACCTAGTGTCGAAACACTCTGTCTCCATTTACATACTTCTGTTTCCCACTTTCCGTTAAAATCTGGAGGCATTTGCTCTTGAGACGTCGGGCTTACCGTCGCGCGTTGCCTCGTTACCAGAGCGACGAAGAAATGAAAATTGTTTCATTTCTTCGAGTGGGAATCGAACCCAAAACCTACTTCACACATTATAGTCTATGAAAAAATACAAGTAATTATTACAATATATGTAAAATAGTTAAAATAAAACGTTTACCAATTTCCGCTGCCGTTGTCTTTAATTTGTCCACAGATCGACTGACTAGAATGATATCACAACCACGTGATGCCAGCTGCAACAAAGAGCATTTTTATACTTTTTTTTTTACACACCGTATCCACATAGGGTAGGCAGAGGGAACCTGGGAACCTTATGTTAAGACATTAAAAAGGAAAATATTTTAATGGGAAAGGAGTTTTTTTTAATGGGGAAGGGAGAATTCGTCTTTATCGTATATTATATCGTTATATCGTAAATTAATCTTATTCATTTCATTATTTATATTTTTCTCCGTTCTCCGCTAATAATAACAATTCATTCCTCTAACAACCATCGTGAAGAGTCCGGTACCCTGGTGAGATTAAATTTGCCAGTATTAGATATTTATACATCAAACATATTAAAAACGACAAAAATAAGTTTTACAATTGTTTTTTTTTTATTCTGAAGCATCGATTTAAAAATAAAATAAAAATTCAAAGTTCATATATTAACTTTCAAAATTCTACTTAGGTACCTACTAGAGCATGACAATGCCAGGGACATTTAAGTAAATTTTAAATAGTTTAATTATTATTTTGACCGTAAAATATATATCTTAGTCTGAATTAAGCACACAATACCTCCAAAATTCGGGGGAAAGTGGGGAACGGAGTCTCTTAACACTAGGTTCCCTCTGTCTACCCTGCTGTGTGCGGGATACAGCGTGAAGCAGATTTTTTATACGAAAGGAATAAAATTCCAAAATAAACATTTAACCTTCCAATAGACCTCAAGCTAAAATACTTAATTACTATACGGAATTTTGAATTTTAATTTCTTCCGTTCTAGTCAAGTTCGTTTCCTGCTTATCTATAAATTTATGTAAATTTAACTAAATCAACGCATATAGTACCATTATACAATGAATGAGAACTAGGTCGAATAAGTTATTATATATTTTTCTAATACAAAATTTAATAAAAGTAAAATGACCCGAGACGCTTTTTCTTAGTTTCACGCTTTATATCCTACACGTAGCAGGGTCTGCAGAGGGAACCTGGGAACCTAGTGTTAAGACATTACGTTCCTATTAAGACAAACGCCGAGTTCCGGAGTCATTGCGTGTTGGGTGGCGAATTACGAAAAGAAAATTATAAATATTTAATTTCCTCGAGTGGGAATCGAACTCACAACCTGTCGCCACGGCTGGCCTTGTGTAGTTTTAATATATTTGTTTACATTAGAATTCATAACTTTATATATAATATATTTTTTATTACTTAGGTATAACGACGATAATATTTAATAATATATTGGAATAATCAAATCCACTTCAACAATTGTAGAATAATTTCAAAACTTGACAAGTATTGTTAAGATGTATGAATAAATATGAATAATTACGTCTGCCTTCAATTTAATAACACAATAATAAACTATAGAAAAAAATAAAAGTTAGTTATTTTATTATAAGGATATTTTTTTGATTTCAAAATTTTGAATTCTATGACCAATTTACTTCTTTATCTACATTTTTTGTTGAAACTTTAAATGATAATTAATAAATATTATTACTTCAAATTAAGCACGAATATTATTGAAAAAATGAAAAAAAAAGGCTATGTTCTAATTTTTAACTTAAGTAAACATAATATTATAATTTCAAATGATACTTATAATATATATTTATTATTAATTTTTAATTATTACAAGCCAAAAATAATATCAAAAAATTGTACAAACCTGCCTGGCGTATTCCTTTCCGATTCCATCCGTGCAGCCCGTGACCACTGCAACAAAAGAAAACATATTAAATATTTAATTTCTTTGCGGCTTTTCGCACATTTATCTTTAAAATCAAATCAGCTTCACGCGGTATCCCGCAAACAGCAGGGTAGGCAGTGGGAACCTAGTGGTCAGACAATCCGTTCCCCGTTCCTACTTTCTGCCGAAAACTGCAGGCACGAGAGCGAAGAATTAAAAAAAAACAATAAATATTTCATTTCCTCGAGTGGGGGTGGAACCCACAATCGTTGCGTTGCATTTATTTGTTTTAACGTCCTTTTTAATTAGAAATAATTAGTCATACTAATAATTTCTAATTAAAAAGGACTTAGGCCTTTCACCATGACGTTTTACCCTGCCTAGAGTGGATCCCGTCATTTTTCACCAGAATTTCGCGCTTTTGGTACCTTGGAAAAATGAAAATAATTAGTTTTATAAGCATAACGATTCACTTTGATTTTTTTCTTAAATAACTCTTAACAATGAAGAGTCCAAGATGCACTTTTGAAGACCAGACTGGTACAATATCAATATAAACATCTCAAGACGACTACGACGTTATAAATAATGAGAAAACCCAATAAAACAAGTGCATAATAATAGTATATACAAATAAAAAATATAAAATCAACATTTGTCTCTACATATTTTTACTTTGCAAGTTAAAAAGGAATATCGTTAGCTCTCCCACCTGTTTTTATTTTACTTTAGCCGAGATTTGTTCTTCACTCCCATTTGTTTGGATACGTTCAGAGATTCTCTGCTCTGTGGCATTGCAGTGAAAGTTTAGGATTTTAGTTAGCATGGTAACTTTCTTTGGAGCGTGTGTCGTCCCGAAATATAAAATGTTATTATACTGATAACAGAAATTTTCGCTTAAAAGTGTAAAAAACTTGTTTATTAATTTACTATAGTATCTTCACTTGTTCTAGCTACCAAAATTTCCATTCTTTTGCTGGTGAATTTTCAATTCTTTTTTAATTGGTTAAAAGTTAAGGAAATACCGAAACAAACAATATTTTAATTTTAAATATCTGAGCAGTATTTTTTTTATACACTATTATTTATTTATTATTTATTCCTACTACAATTAAGTAACAACTAAATATTAGCTATATGTGAATTTTTATTTTGCCAAATAAATGCATATGACAAATATAAACGATATATTTGTATGTATTTCTATTTTCTTCCTACGTATTTATTTTTAGCCCTGGTGTCGAGGCAGAGCGGTGTTGAGTTTCGCTTCTCAACACGCAATGCCATGTAAATTCGACGGAAACTGGAAAACGGAATGTTTTAACACTAAGTTCCCTCTGTCTATTTTGCTGTGTGCGGAATACATATACCTCAACGATTGTATTTACCAAAATTATTTTCATTACCCCACTCTGGTCGACAAATAATAACGTATATAGAGTATGGAGAACAGAGTGTTTTAACACTAACATCTCAGAATCCGCTACCTACACTGTTATAATAAAAAAAAACACCTAATTAAATCATCTTTAATAACATCATCCCAAACGCATGCCAACCAATGATAGTAGCGTACCAACCAATAAGTTAAATCTAATTTCTGTTTCAAATTCAACATGGCGAGAGTATAATCGTATATCCACCGGATAAAGCCAAGTCAACAAATCACGTTGGAAGCTCCAATTTACATAATTTGCAATTGATAACGCCAGCAGTTAGAGCAGCAGACACGTCTGGAGTTTGGGAGTCAACATCGCTGTCTGGATCTTGGTGGGGCTTGATTGGGAATGTTAATTGATCCATATGTATTTGTGATATTATTTAATTATTTGTGGCACAAGCATGTGACGGTTTTGGGTTTGATTCTCATTTTTATTTTCATTTCTTCGCTATGCTACCAAGGCAAAGCGATGCTTTGAGATCAACCCCTCAAAACACAATGTCTCTAGAATTCGGCGGAAAATAGGGAACAAGTGTCTTCACTATAGTAGTGGTTCTTACCACGAGACACTTATTTCCTATGATTTAAAAAATAAATAAATCAGCTTCACGCTGTATCCCGCACACAGCAGAGTAGGCAGAGGGAACCTAGTGTTAAGACACTCCGTTATAACTCACACTTCCGTGAAAATATAAATGTAAATAAAATAAATTATGTAAAAAAACATTTGAAACAAATACTTTATATCGTTATGTAAGTATTAAAATTAGTAGTACAATGGCATTGACACTTATTTTACATATTAAAAAATCTCCAAGTGAGGACACATTACATTAAATGTGATTATATTTTCAAATATTTTAATTGATCTTTTCAAAGATGACCTTTGAATATATTTTAGAAATATTTTAATTATTTTTAGGATTCCGCACCTGAAAAGGAAAAACGGAATCCTCATAGGATCACTTTGTTTTCCGTCTGTCAAGAATATTTATCTCAAGAACTCTTGGAGGTATCAAGCTGAATATAATATCACATGTTCAGGTCTATGGTCTCTTGGAGCATAGAAATATTTAACTTCTAAGTTAAAGCAATCAAAAGATTAATGCTGCGTTTTTGTTGCATATTCTATGAAAGTCGATACGAAATTAAAACTTTGTAGGTACTTCCCGTGGATCTACAGTAATAAAATTTGGCACGAAGTGAGGGCTTAGGTACCAAACAAAAAAGAATAAAATCCAAAATGTGGAAATTTATAGATATTTCAAAGAAAAAAAATATATATATTTGTAATTCATATAATAATTTTCGAAATATGTTTTTTTTTATTTATATACACCGGATAAAAACTAAATGTGGTTCATTTCATACAAAATTAATGCATACGCCGGCATCCTTAAGTTTGTCATCTTTTATAATATATACGTCCCGTTGACCTATAACCTTGAAATTAGTACAGAATCCTTGATGAGCGAGTTCGATTCACTGCCGACCGGTTTTTAAGTATTAAAACTTGTTTGGTTTCGTATTAATCATTAACAAGGCACAAGTAAACAAAAACAAATTTTCTTTCAACTTAACATCTGCATATTCGACGAAAATTAAGTGATGCGACACTCCGTTCTCTACTTTTTATCGCAATTGGAAATTTGGTTACTTACGGCCTACGAGAATCCTATTGTCAGAATATTGAACCTATAATCCTCCCACTTAGACATACACAAAAAAATTAATTCCGCGGGTGGTAATCGAACCTAGTACCGTGTTTAATCAGATAATAAACCGCTGCGCCACGACAGCCTATCGTGACGCAAGTTAAAAAAAAACAACCTACAATATATCTCACAAATAGACAAATAGAAAGTTAATTAGTTAATTAATTAAGCTAATAATGATGATATGTATTAATTACTAATTAGTGTATTGTTTATATAAAAGCTGTAATAATTAATTTGTTACTAATGGTAACAACGACTGGTCCTTGTTGCTCAGTGGTTAATAGGTAGGTATTAGAAGAAATAATAAAAAGTGGGTTCCATCCCCACTCGAGGAAGTGAAATATTTATTTACGTTTATATTTCCATTTCTTCGCCCTGGTGTCGAGGCAAATCGGGCGATGAGTTCTACCACTAAACACGCAACGCCTCCAGAATTCAGCAGAAAGTGGGGAACGGAGTGTATTAACACTAGGTTCCCTCTGTCTACCCTGCTCTGTGCGGGATACAGCGTGAAGTTGATTTTTTTTTTAAATCATAGAAAATAAGTGGCTCCTGTTAAGAAGAAATAAAAATATAAAACATCACAACAAACACAAATATATGTTATTTTTAAATATTAATTAAACATAATATTTATATATATTACCGGTTTTTAAAATCCATCCATCTACTTTCTACTTCCGCGCAAATAATGGATTTACATCAAAGTACACCTTGCACTCTAAAATTTAAAGGTCATATTACCTCGAACTTAGCCGACGGTGAAAGTTACGGCCGAGGCCAAATTACAGTAGTATGGTGGAATTTGAATCTTATAGCGAAATTTAAATAGTAAGCTGCTAAGATGTTTGTTTACAATATCTAATGCTTGTTTTGAGTGCGGGTTCAAATTCCACCTGATGAATATTCTATGAAAATTGATACATCCCACATAACAGGGTAGGGCTTAGTGTTTCGAAAAAAAAAATCACAATGGCTTGAAAATTGAACGATCCTTGGAGAACGGAGTGTCTTAACTCTTAACACTAGGCCCCCTAAGCCTTTTATATGCGGTATAGGGATAGGGCAAAGATAAAGACAAAAGAAACACCAACAAATATATATAAATAAATAGGTCACTAAAAATATTAACGTTTCAAACATCCATAGAAATATAATACAAATAAATATAATATATATTTTTCCTCAATCATAATAACAATATATACAATAAAATTTTTCCTTTCCCAGTTCAATAAAATTTCATATTAATATAATGTGATATATATATCACAATAGATTATTAGATATGTCGCTATGGGGACTATGCTTCCACTTCCACTTTGGATATATAATATATCTATGCCAAGTAATACAATTGACAATATAAACATATGTTTTAAATCTCTTTCGTCTTCTTCAGTTCTTCCCGCAGTAATCTCATAAAAGAAAGTATTTATATGAAGAAAATATTTAATTAGTCGCATTAGTAATGCAGTTAGGTGGTGTCTATGTGTCTGTATAGTTTGGTAGGTGTAGGTTCGATTCTCACAGTAGAGAATGGTTAAATAAGAAATAATTTTCTTTCGTCGATATTGTATAGTAATACGAGCATTTTTTTATTATTTTTTTTATTAGTACCGTTTAATTTCTACCTAGATAGTGGAAATAAATGAAATTGGGAAAAAATTCTTAAAATGGTCTAAAAGTGGAGAATTGTATGAAAAACAATAATAATAATAGCGTTAAGTTCCGCGGCTTTTTTTAAGCGGCGTTAAGCGGCTTCCGTATGTAACACATGGATTTTTGGTAGTTTACACGTAAAAGTCAGGATATTAGTATCTAAATACCATTTCTATTTCGAGACCATTCGTGGCTCTGGGGCACAAAGTGTGACTGTAAAGGGGTCTGGTTGTGCTACACTCGAGGAAATTAAATATTTAATATTTCCATTCACTTTGCTGTGAAGTCGAAGCAAATTACGGCGTTATGTTACGCCACTCAACATGCGTCCAGATTCGGACGGAACGGTCTTTAACTCTAATTCCCTTCTGCGTATCCTGCTGTGTGCGGGATAAGCGTGAAGCTGATTTTATTCAATTTTTAATTATAAAAGTGAAGAATCGACGAAAGATTGAAGAAAGACATCAAGATTTTTCTTTGTGTTGGTTAGTCATTTATCAAGGAATGCTATAGGCGTTACATCACATTAGTCATTCTAAAGTAACCGACCTACCTAACCACTTAGTAAGAATTATAATAATATAATAGACAACCCTTCTATTCTTATTTAGTCATGCGGACGAAGCCGCATTGAAAAGCTAGTAAAAAATAAAGATACAAAAGGTAAACATAACTTGTATTACAATTAATAGTACATTTGTTATTACAAATTAATAAGAGAATTACATAATTAAAAACAAAATTTTAATAATGTTAGCAAAGTATTTTTAATAAACGCAGATATAATTCACCAAATTCACGTGTTAAATGTGCCCATTAAAATTCCACTAAATTACTTGAGCTGATGTAACACGAAGGAGGGAGGGCATCTCGGAAATTTCATTAACTAAACACCTTTAATTTTTGTTTTTAATTGCTCGAGTTTCTTATATTAATTATAATTATTATTTCAAGTTTCACGAAAAGCTCGAACTTTCATTTTAGTATAAGATGCAAAGAAAATATTCTGGTCATAACAATTTTAAAGAAGATAATAAAAGGATATTTTTTACATTTAAAAAAGAAAGACATTTTAGTAGTTTCAAATAAAATAAAAAAGTGAATTATAATGTTTTTTTCAATAATTATTATTAAATTGATTAAGGCTTGTTTTTGTTACATTACAAAATAAAATGATAATTTTACAACAATTAACACAAATAACGATATGTTACGCGTATAATTAAAGTTTATTTTGATTGCATTTTTTCACAACCAGTTTAAAGTTTCTTTTTCTGTTTTGTTTATTACTAAAACATTAGGTGTATATGTCTGACATGAGAAGGCCTGCCCCCTAAGTTAATAAGTTAATAAAATTGATATAAAAAAAATATATAAAAATGAAAACGAGTTACTGGGAGCATTGAACTGAAAAAAGCTTAATATTATAAGGACAATAAACTATGGATGACAATGATTCATGTTAGATTCATTTAACATATTCTACTAAGCCGTTTTGACTAATTCTGCAATATCTTTAGTTGTCTGATGCCAGTCACAGAGCACGGGGAAGAGGTTCGATTCCCACTTGAAGAAATAAAATATCGCTCAACACGTAATACCTCCAGAATTCGGCGGAAAATAGGGGAACGGAGAAACTAGGTTCCCTTCTGAGTGCTATGTGCAAAATCCTTACAGCTGTTAAGTGTTTAAAATATTAACACCAAGCACATATAAAGTAATTTTTAATAATATTTGTAAGTAAAGGTTCATAAAATATGTATATGAAATAGTAATCGATAAAACATTTGTTCTATGTACTAAGATACAATTATGAATAATTCAAAACAATTATGTACGGAAAAAAATGTAGACAGGTGGAATTTTTGCAACCTGAGAAAAAATATGGTAACATTATATATTATATTATATTTATTATTACGTACATATTAACATAGTATATATGTATAGGTGTAATATAAACTTCCATTTTTGCAATTTTTACAAGTAAATTTATTTTTATACTGCAGTGTTCGAAATATCAGGTTTCCAAAAAAAAATTAAATATAATAATCCGCTTTAAGCGTGTCGTTTACAATTGTATATATAAAAGCGCTTGGCTAGATTTTTAATATCTTAGATGATAGTACGTACTTAAACGTCAAATTTACAAGATTTTTGTAAAAATTTCAAATTTTCGAGAGAAAAAAAGTAATTTACGTAGTGGTTAGAATAATATTTAAAATTAGTTGCACCTGGATTCGAATCTACTATTACATTATATGACATTGTTGGCGCTTGATGAGAGGCCTACGTTCACCAGAGGTTGATGATGACGTTTACATTATAGCATGTACAAAGACAGACCAATAAGAATACCATCGCTTCTTAAGCTTAGATTTAACTTTGATACAAGAGACAATCATTCGAAATAGATTCCAACTAACAAACACCGATTTAAGGTCAAACACAAAAGGACAGTCTTCAATAAGACCTTAGCTTTAAAGGAATACATGTGCAAACTCGACTAACCTTCATCTCGTTTCTTTATAAAGCCACTTATTAGGTCATTAGTAGAAACCGGTCAATTGGAAACGTTTAAAATGGATTAGATATGTTAGAATTTTTATTTTAATTATTTTTCATCTTCAAGCTACATCTCGACGTATTTACGAGGGTACCCTGAAGAGCATATCAAGAGCATATACTAAGGCGAGCGTAGTGTCTAAACACTCTGTAGTGCAGGGTGAAGAAAACGTCTACTTACTTGACTATCATTCCAAATTGGCATCCATAAATAATAATACATATTAACATTATTAAATACAAATTAAGCTTTTGTTATACCTATCTAAACATTTTTTATTACTAAAGCCAAAGTCCTAAAAGGAAACTTGGCGTACATACGTATTAATCACTTCGCTAACCGGAGATCAGGTTTTTATATACATTTTTATATACATATTATAAAATCATTGATTTTTTTGTAATGACCTTACATTATATAACCTCATAAGTTTTAATGACCATAGTACTATACATAGTAAGTAAATAGTAAATATTTATGTAATATATTAAGATAAAGAGGCTAATAATTATATTACACATTCACAGGCAAACTGCAAATGTTATTTTTTATATATACTAGCGGCCCGCCCGCGGCTTCGCCTGCGTGAACTACGTTATTATAAATTTCTGTCTCCATGAGTACCTAAATTCTATAAGTGACGTTTATGGCAAATTTGAGACTCCTAGCATTTGTAGTAACGAAGTTTCATACAAACTTTCAACCCCTAAAACAACCCCTTAGTAGCCGAATATTGCAAACTCACGTCTTAGCGAGCACCTACGTCCTATAAATAACAGCAATATCATAATAAAGCAATATCACGAATTTGGATGCAGAGTCAATATCTAGAGAATTCTTTTGTCTTTCATCATTTGTGTAAGTAACGTATACCTATATTAATTTTGAAAAGAAGGAAATAAGTACCTAAAAATGAGATTTACTCTGTTTATCGTCGAAGAAATATTAATTTTTAATTTTGAAATACAAGCTCAATAAATATAAATTCAAAAAAATATATTATATATTTTTATTATAAATATAAAAAAAAAATTAAATTATGTTAAAAATAAAAAAAAAAGTATTTTTATATTTAACGGTCGAGGTTTTACATATATTTTATAAATATTTTTTTGATATATTTTCAACGTTTTACACAACAAAAGGTAACAGCAAAAAAATTGTTTAAAATATAATAAATTATATTTTGTTTGTGTATACAGTCTTTATTTTTTTATTTTTACGACAAAATTAAATGAGGCCGATTGTAAACGCGACTTTCGTAGCTTCAAATCCCACTTGGGGTAATGAATCATTTTCATTTTCTCGCTCTGGTAACAATTACTAAGTACGGGATTAATTAAGTCCAATGCTTTTTTTTCAAATTCATAATAAATATGATAAGTTTATTAAAGGTGCTATATAAATATTAATAAATATCAACAAAAAAAATTAGGAGCCGTCGTGACGCAGCGGCACAAGTGTGTGACTGTAACGCGACGGTGGTGGGTTCGATCCCCACTCGAGGAAGTGAAATATTTATTTACGTTTATATTTACATTTCTTCGCTCTGGTGTAGAGGCGCGGCGTTGAGTTCTGCCACTCAACACTCATGCCTCCAGAATTCGGCAGAAAGTGGGGAACGGAGTGTCTTAGCACTGGGTTCACTCTGCCTACCCTGCCGTGTGCGGGATACAGCGTGAAGCTGATTTAATTCTTTAAATTTTTTAACAAAAAAAATTTTGATACGTCGGAAGATTACAAGTCAGCTGATAAGAGTTATCTATATAGTGACTCAGTTTACTTTACTAGACGGGTATATGACAAAAAGATTTTAAAAGAATTGCTTAATGAAGTATATTATTAATTTATTTAGTAATTTAATAATTTTAAAATTTACTTTATCAATTTGATATATTCGAGAGCAGGGTTATAGAATAAGAAGAATTATTAAATTATTCTAATTTACTTTATAAAATAATCTTAGAAAACTCGAGTAAAAGAGGGTAGTTGTAAGTAAAAATACCATTAAAGTAATGAAATTGTGTCAATCAGTGTAAGGAAAGCTGTAGCCCGCACACAGCCAGGGTAGGCAGAGGGAACCTACTGTTAAGACACTCCCACTTTTAAAATGTTCCCCCCACTTTTAAAATTTTATATATACAATTGTTTATGTAAAAAATAATGGCATTTTGGCACCTGATTTAACTGATAGGGTATCATTAGCATCCAATCTACAATACACTACGTACGTCATCAGTGCATATGATGATTTTAGATAAGAGTTTCATTAGTGAAAATGTTTGTATTGAAAATACTTTCATATAAACGGTCTGATTAGATGGATTTCGCGTACTATAGATTTTACTATACTGGCGACCCGCTCGCGGCTTTGCCCGCTTAAACTATTGAATGTTTTACTTAATACACTAAATTACGATCGTGTTTTTTATATATAATGGTTAAAAAAAAAACAAAGGACGCGTGGCGGAAGTTTTAAAGATCTAAGCATAACAAAGTTTCTTAATTTGTTTTTTAATTTGTTTCATACAGTTGGCGAGGCTTTAGCTGAGCTATGCACTTGTGTGAATTATTATAAAGAAAGATTAAGAGAAAACTTTTTAAAATAATGTTTATTATTAGAAATCATTAAAAATTTCCATTATAAAAAAAAAATATCAATTCTTCTATGCCGTCAGGCAGTAGTGTCCACATTTTTTTTTATCAACTCAACAAAAGATATAAAGAAGAATAATTTATATTAAATACAAGTCTATTCATTTTGTTTTTACTATCATAACATAATAGAATAAACAAAAAACTTAAACACTAAGGATAATATTGATCTATCATAAAATTATTATGAGACTTCTTGCTATAAGAGTAAATTACCTAAGACATTAATAACCAAGATGTTTAAAAATGTTATGAACATTTATCCACAGTGCTATTAATCATCAATATTTATTTTTATTTGCCTTCAAGGGGCACGATTAAAAAAAAAATTATAAATAAAGATAACAAATACACCCTTTTGTAAAATGTTTTTTAACATTATTCAATATTTATTTGGGTAAATGCATATTATTAATAATTTGCAATTCAACACAATGACAATCATATTTCAGTGTAAGGTAGCAGACTTGTTTCCATATTAAATATCAAGAGTAATAAAAAAACATATAATCTTTCAACATAACAACACATGGCTATCATATTGTAAGTAGAAAAAGAGCATAGAGTGCTGACACCAAGTTTTCTCTAATAAAATTTACTTCAAACTGTAATGGAATACATATTCTTAACATAAAAAATCACAGACAAGTTGCTTAGAAATGTGAAAGTTTTAAATAATAATGAAATTTCACTTCAAAGAAAGTATTGATTATGTAATGGATACCATTTGATTTCATACACTTTATAGCTTCACCGTATCCCATACACATCAGGGTAGGCAGAGAGAACATAGTGTTAAAACACTCTATTACCTTATATATTTAATTTCCTCGAGTGGGAGTCGAACCCACAATCGTTCATGTTCAAAGTCACACCCTTGTGACTGGCTTTGTATATTTTATAAATAACTTATTAATAAATTACAACATAAATATAAATTAACATGTAAAGTAGAATCATTATAATATCATCAATCAATACTGTTATTATTATTATATTTATATATATTAAGTAAATATAAATATCTAGAAGCAAATGGATCTACATTATGGTACATTTAAACAGGAAGAGAAAAACTTAAATATTAGAGCAAACCGGTTGTCAAAAAGATAATTAACTAATCAGCTTACACAACTATTCACGAGAAAAATGGCTACAATGATAAAATATGAAACAAATTAGGCTACTTGTGATTTATATATATGTAATTATTATTAATTATAATTTTTTATATATAAGCTGATAAATAAATAACTGAAATATACTAAACTTATATTGAAGTTGAGTAAATTAAAGAAATATCACCACCTACTTTTATTAATTGATAATTTATAAGTAAATATGCTTGATTATTATTACCTATGTTTAAGAATATTAATTTCTTTTTTGAAGATAAATGTTTAGTTGTGCATATATCTACTTATAATAGTTTTATTTAAAAAGGTAAAAATCATTTTAATTAGGTACTCTCAAAGTACAAATGTAGGGTGCCTTACAGTGTATTTAATGTATTAACAGCTACCCATCTGTTGCTTTTAATTTAGAAAAAGCTATTTATTGTTGTATATAAGGCTTCCTATAAGTTATAATAAACGTTAAATAGTTTTATTTTGTATGATTCATACATTTCTATAACTAAAAGATATTAACGAAAACTAAGTCACTCCCTTTAAAATGAAAAATCAATACACCGGTATCATTCAGCTTATTTATAGTTGCTTCTTCTTTACATAGGTATCTTTTGTATTTTCATATTAAAAACGTTTTGTATAAAATTCATGATATTCTAATAATACATGTAGGTGCGGAATAATAAATTACGTGACATCGATAAAATATGTAAGATAGGTAATACGGTCAACGGTGAAAGATCAAAACATTGAATGCGAGACTTTATTTAAAATTTTATGTTAACTTTTTAATTAATAATAATATAAAAACAACGACTAAAAGAAAAAAAAATAGTCTATTTACATATTAATAATAAATTTCAATACTCACAAGCCCACTTTCCCTTCGATTTGAAATCCACTTTATAAAGCGCCGGTCCGATGACAAAAGTATACAATAAATTACAAAAATTTTTAATGAAAACGATAGTAATGGCAAAGGCAAAGCCTAAGCCGAATTTTTCCAAATCGGTTAAAGCAGTCATATTTATTTAAAACTAAATATTAAATATTTATACAATTAGACGTTTTTTATGGATGAACCAATTGACAGAACTGACGCATGCGCACTGGCGAAGAAAGTGAGTTTGCGCAACCGGACGATAAGCCCGGAACGCTTATCAGAGAGAAACGGAAGATGTTTGTAGAGCGCTGTCCCGCTCTTACATTTTTGTATAATTTTCAAGAACATGTGAACATGTGTGAATTGCGGAAGTAGTATTTTATTATATTGATTGCTGAATTATACTTTTTATATTAGTTTTAATAATTTTATTGTTATTAATTTTAGTTTTAATTTAATATTTGGGAAACAATAATAATAATTAATTTTCAAAAAAGCGTGTGACTGGAAACGCTAGAGGTAGTGGGTTCGATTCCCATTCGAAGAAATTAAAAATTTTATATTTTCGTTTCTTAGCGCGGCGTTAAGTTCCGCCATTCAACGTTAACGTCAAATTTGGTTAACAATCTACCATGTATGGTTTTCATTGGATCCAAATCCCAATGTCGAAGTGGAAATTAAAGGCTAGTTTGAGAGATCCCCTACAAAAGAACATGAAATATTTTAAATCTCCATTTCCTCGTTTTGGTGCAAAGCTAGGCGTTTATTCTCGCCGATCAACACACCGCCCGAATGAAATTGGGAACAGACTGTTTTAGTAGACATATAGATACAATACATGCAATAATTACCATTTTTTGAACGTAATTTTCCTCCACATTTTCTATGCCACGACTGGCTTCAATTCTTTTTTAAACTATATCCACAATAGTATATAACAAACATTAACCCTTAATTAAACCAAAATAAGTTAGCTTAATACATAGATTGCCTCTAGTGATAAGTGGCATTGTACTTACACGATTTTCAGAAATGTTATGAAAGTTGTTAACTTGCTAAGTTATCCCGGTCTCACAGCTGAGATCCGAGGATCAGGCTTGGAGTATGGTGAAGAGCTGAAGCGGATTGATATTCCGTTTTGTAAATTGCGTTAAATTTATTAAAATTGTTTACGTTTGGGTAATTTATTGTGTGTTAGAAATAGAAATATTATCCAGGAGGAGATCCTGAAATATTGCTTAATATTTTCATTTTGGTCTGGTAACGAGGCAAGGCGCAGGGTTGAATTCAGCAACTCATCACGCAATGCCTTCAGAATTCAGAGAAACGTGTGAAAAGGAAGTGCCTTATTGGTAACGGAGTACGGTACCTGCCTGCACTGCCTACCCAGCTATGCGGAATATAGGGAGAAGCAAAAAAATATTGCATAGTTTTAGCATTCGTTATGCGAGATAACTAAGAATATTTGATTCGAGTCGGAATATTCTCAATATCATTCATTTGAATTTCCTTGAAAAATTCGAAATTAACAGAAAAATGCAGAATAGCCCTCGCTACTCCAATACAAACAAAAATAAAATTTAAAATGATTTTGTAATATATTAGATATAATATGTATATATTTACCTACTTATAAATATTACTAAGGTTAACATATAGTGGGAATATTTTTTTGTCCTCCATTTGTTAAAATACAATATAATAAGTTTTTGTCTACTTTAAATTTAAGATAAAATTTGATGTCAGAAACTAGTTTATGATTATAATTATGAATCTATTGTTTGATTCCAAAGTACAGGAGAATTGTTAAAAATTATTATATTAAAATTATCCTACTAGAGCGAGACTGACCTCAAGTGAGTTTAAGTAAATATAATATAGAAACGTATTCATATCTATATTGTTTTGTTTTTTTATATATTTAACATAGTTATCATGCTGAAAGCGTCTGAAAGAAAAAACAAACTTTCTCAAATTTGAGAGCATTCCATAATCGGAATCTAACCAAACTTTCACAAAGTTATCCTTGAAGTGTATCCTTTCAAATAAAAAAAGAATCATCAAAATCGGTTGGCGCGACATTGAGTTATTCGTCTATTTGTCGCGCACATACCTAATGCAAATTTAAGACATATGTGATTTTCTCATAGATACCATTGTCAGATATGGACCAAAAAAATGGGACCACTCGGGAAGCTTTACCTTTCAAATAAAAAAAATATCAAAATCGGTTCACCACCTCGGTAACAAACATAAAAAAAAATGATAACCTCCTTTTCTTACAGAAGTCGGTTAAAAAAGCTAGTCACTAGAGAAGTTTTCATTTAAAAAGCTCACTCCTTTCACACTGTACAAACCCTCATTGGGAAATTTTAATTAGCTCCCAAAGTTTATTCTCGTGAATTTAGCGATAGTAAGGTTTTCAATCTACTCTTTAAGAGGAAAGTTTGTTAAAATATTTCCTACTAAATTACAATTTTTTTTTTAATTGTAAGAGAACTATGTAATTTTGGGTCGGCCGAAGTAAATTTACGGTTATAATTAACTATCGTGAACTATAAAACTTATATTCTTATTTTTTCTATCTACGCAAACTAAGAAATCCTCTCTGGTTCACCCTCCTTATATACCCTCTCCCTGTACCCTCATACTCCCCTAAGGGAACCTACATGTCACATTTTAGTTTCAAATGTATAAAATAAAAGAATTATTAGTTAGATATATTTTTTAACAATTCTAAGTTACTGTCTCGATGATTTTGTGTTGAAACTCCGACTGTGCATAATACGGTTATAGGTTCTATTTCCATCTAAGAAAAAAAATATATTTAAAAGATTAAGTTAATTTCTACGGCATAGTTATACCTACTTATTTTCTGTTTACATTGATTTAGTTCAAGTTTTTTAGTTTACATTTTTCATTATATTTATTATAACTACTTCTTTACTTTCGGTTTCTTATTTAAGCATTTTTTTAAGTTTTACTTGCACCTACTATTGGATAAGAATATATCTTTTATGTTCGTATAAAATGTTAATTTAGCAGGATGTTATTCTTTAATCCGTCTAGTAGCTATCTATTATTAAAATAATAATTTATTCTTTTGAATACTTTATTAACAGAAAATATTCATCAAATATTATAATATTGTGTGCAAATTTAAATTAAATACCTAATTCATAATTCCCAGCCTTAATCTATATATATAAAATCGAAAGGTCACTCACTCATCACGAAATCTCAGATACTACAAGTGCTAGGAATCTGAAATTTTGCATAGGAGTTACTTATAGGACGTAGGTGCTCGCTAAGACGGGAATTTGCAATATTCGACTTCTAAGGGGTTGATTTTGGGGTTGAAAGTTTGTGTGAAACTTCGTTACTAAAAATGCTAGGAGTCTCAAACTTTGCATGGACGTCACTTATAGGACGTAGGTACTCGTGGAGACAGAAATTAATAACAACATAGTTCACGCAGGCGAAGCCGCGGGCGGGCCGCTAGTGTTTCTATAATTTTCGGTACAAATTCCCAATTTTGGCTGATTTCCGGTACAGTTATTATTTATTTAAATTGGACATACAACCTTCGGTATATTTACCTTCGAATAATAAGATCGTTGACCGGAAACCTTTAATATTATTGTGACAATGTAACTTCCTTTTATTTCCTTATTTAATATGTTGATTTATATATATAGATTATTATTAATCGACTTCATTTGTACTAATTTAACTATCACTAGAAATATATTTATAAGGTATTTCACGCTTTAATCCCGCATATAGGTACGCTCCGTTCACAACTTAAATAAATAGAAATAAAAAAAAATTAACAGAGGAAACCTAGTGTTAAGACACTCCGTTCCCCACCTTCCAATTAATTCTGGAGGCATTGTTTGTTGAATGGCGGAATTCAACGCATCGACGCCGCGAAGAAATGAAAATATAAATGTTAATAAATACTTCACTTCCTCGAGTGGGAATCGAACCCACAACTGTCGCGTTACAGTCACACCCTTGCCGCTGCGCCAAGACGGCCTCAGTTTATTTACTTAAGTATAAGTACTTAAGTTTTTTATTTACTTAAGTATAAGTACTTATATTTCCACTTCATATAATATATTCCTGTTACTTACTGTATGTACTGGTTTGAATGGACACTCGTTAGGTCGCGATATGTATCTCACTAACATATTTAGGCTATATTTACACTATCATACGAAATAGTATGGTTAGACCTTTTGAATCTCTACGCATTTTATGCATAGTGTTATAGAGAATCTAGTGATAAGACAATGATTTACTGTGCCAGGATGTTTTTTTTTTTTTTTGATTTATTGAGGTAAACTAACAATATCACAATAACATAATTTATATATAATATACTTTATACATATAATATGATGGTCTTAAACTAAAAATATATTCTTTTTTTTTTCAGCTTCTTGCTGTATTAGGGAGACGTGGAGTGAATAAATGAAGATATTAAATATTTTATTTCCTCAAATGGAAATCAAACCCACAACCTCTAAAAGAAGTATAATCGATAAATATATGTAATCTTGAAATGAATGAAATGAAAATGTAGCACCAAACACCACGACCTTTGCAAACCGCAGCCATCAACTTCTTCGTATATCCTCTGGGGATTCCTCATGCCTTTTACGTGAACTTCTTTCAGTATCATCAATACTTTACTCTCGAAGGTCAACCAAGATGTTTCCCTGCCTATTTTACAATTCTTTTCTTCTCTTTCTTTCCATCTCTTGAACACTGTCAATATAATACTAAACTATATTCTAAAAATGCCCTAACACTGTCCATCTAGAGGACAATGCCACCGAATTGGTAATAGCAATTTAGAGATCCGTTTTAACGTAATAAAGACCCTTTATAGGAAACTGCTAAGCTTCGTTGTACATTTGTATAATTAATAGCACCCTTTATCGTACTACGGCTGAGAGGAGTTAAGTACTAAGGTCAATTTTCTATTTGATACAGAATATAGAGAATGTCATTGTGATAGGAGTAGGATTGGCTTTAGATGGTCTTGAATAGGTCGTTGAGGGAGTTTGAGGCCAGTCGTGGTAGGTTATGGTGGTGACAGGATGTGAGTTCGATTCCCATTGTAGGAAATGTTTTTTTTTCATTTCTTCGCTACTGGAGTAACGTGGCAAACTACGGCGTTGTGTTCCGCTACTTAACATGCAATGCCTCCGGAATTTGGTGTTATTTGGGGAGATGAGTGTCTTAACACTAGGTTCCCTCTGTCTACCCTGCTGTGTGCGGGATACAGCGTGACACAGTACAGTTGATTTAATTTATAATTTATTTAGTTGTGTAGGGCTTCGCGGCAGTCGACTTCAATCTTCTTTTACTTACCCAATAATATTTAGCTTGTAAAAAAATCACTAGCTTTAGCTAGCAATCCCTCAGATTATATTTATAATACATACATAACATAGGGATTATTCACTATGCGATAAATTTCGTGGCATGAATTTTAAAAGGAAATTTTTCCATCGACATTTCTCTGTTGGCACGAATAAGCGACGGTTGGAAAACGAGGATTTTCAGAATATTATCCTCCATGCTGATTGGAAACGAATTCGATTTGGTGTCGGTGTTTTAAATTTTTTAGATTAGTTAGTTGATTTTGTTCGCTTAATGGAGGTTAAAGGAAATTATTGTTCAATTTGTATAATGCTAAAGGTGTATCTTAAATTATATTAATATTATAAATATGAATAGGAATATAATTTTGTTTGTTCTGCTTTTACTCCATAACTACTCAACGTCAAGACACTGGCATTTGAGTATGCAGAGTTTTTTTTATGGAAAAGGACAAGGCTAACGAGCGTTTGGGTAACCTGATGTTAAGTTATCAACGCTGCCCACGTTGTCGGCCTTTAAGGTGGGGGTAGATGTGCTATTTAAAGGTTCCCATATCATATCGACCTGGAAACACTGCCGAAAAAAAAGAGTGGCGAAACTCAATGCCGTTCCTCAGGGCGGGGAAAGAAAAGTTTGTATTGGGAGAAACTCCAGGTCAAGTCCATAGCCCTTGTGCTTAAAGTGAGACCTTGTTCTGCTGTGCAAGAATAACTATAAAAAATTACAATCAACAATTTCTATTTAGTATGAACTTTGAAAACATAATAAAACTTTTAAAATATAATTTAGACCACTTTCACTTGTATTTAATTTAAATAAAATTGACTTGAAACTTTGAGGAAATAATTTTATCTTCAAAATTGGGCAATTGGACACCGGAAGGTGATGGAAGAGTTCAATTACATTAAGCAAATTATTAATTTTCTTTAGGCGGATCTAATAAGCGTCATCATTAAAAAAAAAATTTCCTATTTTTTTTGCTTTACGCTGTATCCCGCACATGGCAAGGTAAGCAGAGTAAAACCTAGTGTTAAGACACTCCGTTCCCATTTTCCGCCAAATTCTGGAGGCATTGAGGAAATCAAGGCATCGGTTTACCTCGATACCAGAGCAAAGAAATGAAAATATCAAATATTTATATCAGTTGGAATCGAACTCACAACCCACGCTACGACTGACCTTAATTAGTCCTTCTTCCTTCTGTTCTGTACAAATATTGACCTCATTATCAACTACACAATGTAAAAAACCTACGAAGCTTCATCAATTCGGTTATAGTTAAAAATCTTATTAAACCTCTAATGAAGAGAACGTCGCTAAGTAAATTAATTTCCTATAAGCTATTGTATCATCATCGAAACAACTTTCAAAGTTTAATATTTTAATTAAACCAAGGTTTATGAGATAATGGTGGATAAATTACTTTTATAATATGATCCGAGGCAATCGTGGCACAGAAGCACTAGCGTGTAAACACGGTAGGTTGTGGATTCGATTCCCACTCAAGGAAATGAAATTTTTATTTTAATTAATATTTTCATTTCTTCGCTCTAGTGTCTCTAGAATTCGGCGGAAAGTGTGTAGCAGTGTTTTAACACTATGTTCCCTCTGTCTACCCTGCTACGTACAGGATACAGCATGAAGCTAGAAAAAAAATCTGATTCGAGACCATCGTGACGCAGATGCAAAAGAGTCTGACTGTGAATTCGGTGGTCGTGGGTTCGATTCTCACTTGGGGGATTCTCTCTTCGCTCTAGTGGTCAGGCAAAGAAAACAGGTGGAAAATGGAAACAGGAAGTGTCTTAATGGAAACGGAATGTTTTAACACTTGGTTCCCAGGTTCCTGCCTATCCTGTATATAATATATTTTTCTCACATCTACTTTAAGCTTAGATTTTAGGTCAACTGAAACTCGTCCTCCTCCTCCTCCTCCTCCTCCTACGTAGAAAGTAAGGTCTCTAATTAAGTATAGCAATTTGTTAATGTCATTGTTAGTTAAAAGTTACTGTGTAAAGGACTTTAAACTTCTTGGTGAGAGCTTTCAGGTGTTAACGAGAGCTTTTAGAAATACATGGATATACAGGGTGGAATTAAAGTTTTGAAATGTGGGTTCAAATACCGCATACAACTTTTTGTACTATATATATATATATATATGGAAAGTGTAGAACGGAGTGTTAGGGCGTCGTGATTATGTAATTAATATTTTTTATTATAAATTTAATTTAAATAATGAGGCTAGTCATGGTATAGGTGTACAATGGTGTATATGTAAACACAAAGGATTATGGGTTCGATTTTCACTCGGGGAAATTAAATATTCAATATTATCATTCCCTCGCACTGATAATGAGGGAAACTCCAGAACTCAATGGAATGTGGGGAGCAGAGAAACTTAACACTAGACTTCTTCTACCTGACGCGCGGTGTTAACGGAAAATAATTTATCGTTGAAACCGTAGTGAAGAATAATTGATAAGAAGATATTCTCCATCAGAATAAACAGTAGCTAACGAATATTCACAAAGCTTTGTTTTAACTTCTCAGCGGACAGCTCTGATAGTGAAGTTAACGAGGAATTGTGATGCAAAACTGCTACAACATAGTTGAACTTAAGAGTTTTTGCCTTACATCGTTTACAGGCGAAGCTTCGAAAACTTGGGCAAAACACGTCCAACTACCGTGAAGATCACTATTTGCAAATATTACACTGTTATTTTCTTTATAATCTCCGCTGTTTTGTTTGAAATTATCTATTTTAGTATGAAAATTTTCCTTTATGCGGAAAGTGTTTAATTTAGCGTGTAATTGAAAGTTTAAAGTTATTATAATTATTAGTAATAAAAAAGTAAATAAGGGCAGGAGCACAAGGGTGTGACGGTAACGTGATGGTTGTGGGTTCGATCCCCACTCGATCACAAGAAGTGAATTATTTATTTACGTTTATATTTCCATTTCTTCGCTCTGGAGTCGGAGCAATTCATAATTCGGTGGAAAGTGGGGAAGGGAGTGCCCTAACACTATGTTACCTCTGCCTACCCTGCTGTGTGCGGGATAAAACATGAAATACATATTACAAAAACATTCCATCTGATCGTGATAGTTCAACACCGTTGGACACTCGTCAAATATGACGGGACGAAATTGAATATTATGCAGAAACCGAGACCGCCCAAATCTGGCACCTGTCATTTATAGTGAAATTGCAAGCCGTGCTATGCTTCACAAATACACTGATTTACGATTTGGATTGAACCTAATGGAAGGGACGTGTACAATAAAGCAAAAATACACCACCCCCCACCCCCCCAAAACCTTGTGCCGTCATGGCACAGCGGCACGAGGGTGTGACTGTAACGTGACGGTTGTGGGTTCGATCCCCACTCGAGGAAGTGAAATATTTATTTACGTTTATATTTCCATTTCTTCGCTCTGGTGTCGAGGCAAAGCGCGGCGTTGAATTCTGCCACTCAACACGCGATGCCTCCAGAATTCGGCGGAAATTGGGGAACGGAGTGTCTTAACACTACGTTCCCTCTGCCTACCCTGCTGTGTGCGGAATACAGCGTGAAGCTGATTTAATTTGGATTTTTTTTAAAAACAAAACTCACACGAACAGGCTTATTGAAACGCTGCCATGATATATTTCCGATAAATTTAATTAATTTTCAGCCTAAATGAAAATATTTGTAGCTGATGAATACATAGATGTCCTTAATAAATATTAAACTATATAATAGAATTTTCCATTGAAATTTAGATTATAAAATTGATTATAATGAAATTGAATGGCTACAACGGAATCGGCTCGCGAAATTTAATAACAATAAGGCTAAAGTTCGTAGAACGAAGTAGAAAATAAATAATAAGGGCAAATATAGGCGTCGTCTGCTGCGTCGTCGTCGCATTCAAATTCATGAGTTGGAATGGGTATAATGCTGACCTGGCGTGTACCTAATAAGAACGTATATGTTGCGTATATATATGTATGTTTTTAGATTTCGTTATATTATTATATTTTTAGGGTTTCGTACCTCATAAAAGAGAAACGAAAGCCTTATGGGAAGAATGTATGAAATTAATTAATTTGACAAGAAGTTAGAATTTGCAGTACAAATAAAGAAAAAAATCCATAACATGAAAATTTATAGATATTTCAAAGAAAAGAAATTACAAGTTTATAACTATAATTTATTTCATACAGAATGATCGCATACGAATGCAAACTTAAGCTTGCAATTTTTTATGAATTGTACTTCCCGTTTATATTCAATTTAGTTATTTTAATTACTGAAATTGTCACGGAACGGTATACGAGTCCAACTCGCACTTAACTGTTTATTTTGTAGTTAGGTCGCCTCGTAGAAACTTATAGCAAATTTTCTTCACTACCTTTTAATATTTTATTATTCTTTTGATTTTTTCGAAACCTGACATGCATACAAATAATACCCCAAAAATGATAAGAATAAAAACCTTATAAATAATCAACAAAACAAATAAAACTTTAGACCCATAAACCAATTGTTTCAATAAAAGTCACTATAATTTCTCTCTATTTAACTCTTATAAGAAAAAACCCATTTCATGTAAATTTCCTCAAATGTATGCCATAGTAAATAACAATGACAAAGGAATACAGTACAGGCATCGTTTACTGCGACGTCGAATTGAGATTCATGACCTGGAAATCAGCGAGACTAATGCTGATCTAGCTCCAGCATACATACGAGTATGTAGGGAAATGCAATAAAATTTACAATTCTCTTTAAACAGTTAGGTAGCGTTTGCTATGGAATAAGTATTATTTTTGTAATTATCTATATGCTTCATCTATAAAATCCGAAACACCCAACTGCGTTCTCACATAAAAATGGCTGACGTGGATATGAACAGGGCCGGACACGTCTGCCGCATGCCTGAAAAGTCTTGAGCGAAATCTTCTACCAGCTGGATTCCGAACTCTAAAAGGAGTATTGGCAGAACGGAGATGGCGAGACGAGCTGGACCATTACAAGCCCGACTGGGGTTCAATAACGCGAAATAGACCAGAGTGGAAGAAGTGGAGGGAGGAATTACCCAACAATAGGACAGTACAGGCTAGGGGAAATAAAAAACAATCTTTGCCTCAGAAATTATATATGAAATATTAAGATAAGTACCTATATTTTTCTTACCTCCAAGACCTTAGAAAAGCTATTGTTTAATAAGCACCTACCATTTCATTCATTCACCATCCGAATATAAATTTGTATTCAACGAAATCCTCATTCTTATTGGGATCGAGCTGATTGGACGCTCTTTCAAATTCGAGATTGATTTTACAAAGCCGAAAATCAGCGTACATATATGCGTAAATATTCTAATAACACACAAAAAACCTTTTATTGGGAACAATATTGGATATTGATATAGAAGAATTGAAGATCGAGCTCAGTGGCGTGCCATTAGAGAGGCCTATGTCCAGCAGTGGACGAGGACAGGCTGATGATGATGATGATGATATTGAAAATGTTATATATTGTTTCAAATGCTAATGCCTAATAATAGAAACTATGTTCTATTTATAGCAATAGAAGGAAATTTAAAAGCCTGAATATTAGATAATAAGAAAAATACTGTAAAAGTATACACAATATCTGTGTCGATCTCCAGTTTGGGGATAGACAAAATTTATTTCATATTTCCGTTCTGGCAACGTACGGCGTTGAGTTCCGCTGCAACACGAAATGTCTTGAATTTGTTACTACCACCATGTCTTAATTTATTTATCAAATATTCTGGTTCCGGTCAGCTATAAGTCGAATTACTAAAAGCGTGTTCATATTTAAAATGTTATTTAATAAACTATTTTTATATGGGAATTGAGAAGGATCAAAAATAACAATAAAACTAACCTATAGAAAAAAATATACACTTAGGTATTTAAAGAGAAAAAAATAATAATTTTATTGTATTTTTGTTCAGTATAATTGGTACGATAGTATCTAATGACGGAATGATTACATATTTATCTAAACATTTTAAATCATCTATACTAATATTATAAAATTGAATAGTTGGTTTGGTCAAATGCACTTATTCTATGAACTTATTTTCAATTGATAGAATATTTTTTTGTATCCATTTATACAGAAAAAGAATTTCATTATGCTCATTTTTTTCCCTTTTCAATTTTAACTTACTCTCTCTCCGGTCAGAGTTATCTATGGCACTTAGAATATAAGTCATGGCTAATACACAACTCTTAGTTATTTCTATTTTTTTTCAGCTTCACGCTGTATCCCGCATATTATAGATTAGGCAGAGGGAAATTAGTGTTAAAACACTCCGTTCACTCGAATTGGCTGTGGTCTCTTCACTCATGGGTGAGGTCACAGGTAAAAGTTAGTTTTATAATATAACCTCAATTGTTTCCATATAAAGCAAGATATTTTTTTTTCAAGAGTGCGTAGAGATAACAAGTCTCCGTTCTTCTTTCAGTCTGTCTGTCCGTCTGTCACCAGGTGATATCTCGCAAACTAAAGATGATATTTTCGTCGTTGTCGATGATAACAATAATATTACAGTAGAATAGTTTTTGTATATATTATTTTATTATTATTAGCACAACTGCTGAGTATATATAGGTACGTATGTAATCAGATAAGGCGATACTCTGTGATAAAAAGCATTGAAAATATACAATTACTTATATATTTGAAATATTTCTTTCATAATATAAACATCGTACTAGTAAAATATAATATATTTAGTGACATATAAACGATATATTTAGTGTTAGAATTTTATTTATTATGCTTCGACTTCGGGGAGAAACGTAAGTGATTTCAAATTTACAATACGTAATATATAAAGGATTCAATTTTAAATTCTCTTCTCTAAAAGACAAATATTGTATTTCGCCCTCTATTTTTCCGGTTATTTTTTAGTTTCACGCTGTATCCCGCATATACAGGATAGGAACGGCGTACTTAGTGTTAAAACACTCAGCTCCCCACTTTCTGTCGAATTCTGGAGACATTGCGAGTTCTGCCACTCAACTCTAGAATTTGCAGGAAAATTGGGAACGGAGTGTCTTAACACTAGGTTCCCTCTGTGTGGTCTACTGTGTGCTGGATACAACGTGAAGTTCATTTTTTTTAATATAATAACTATTAAGACAACCATTTTTACCATGTATCATTTTTTATATTAAATTAATATTACAAATATATATACCTACAGACAAATCTTTATATACTATCGTATATCCATACCTATATTATAAATTCGAAAGTAACTCTGTCTGTCTGTCTGTCTGTCTGTCTGTCTTTTACGCAATCAGGGCCAAACCGCTAATTTAATTGTGATAAAATACTCATATAGAGATACTTGAAGGTCTCGGGATGAACATAGGATACTTTTTTTCTCATATTTGTAATATTTTCGATATATACCAATATATTAAAATACTTATTAATTTGACAAGCAATTTATTCCGCCATGTTTATAACAACCGCCGTTGCTAAGTAACGATTTGCAAAGTTTGTTGTTAGAAAACGTCACCCAAAATGAGCTTGCTTAACGCATCTCTCTATTGAAAACTGAAAATAATTTCATAAATATATTTAATAAATATTCGTATAGTTCAAGCGGGCGTAGCCGCGTCCGGGCCCACTAGTACTTAATATAATTGACTACTATTTATATATTATATCAGTAATTAACACTGTATTCAATGATTGTTACTTTGTTGAAACTTGTCATTGTATGTAAATAGATTAGATATCTTGATTTTATTTTTTTAATTATTCTAATTGAGGTCAGTTGTGGTGGAAGGGCAGTGACAAGCGTGTTAGGGTAGTGGGGTTCAATGTGACTTAACACTATGTCCTTAGGTTCCCTCCGTGTAGCCTTATATGTGCCGGAACCAGTGTGAAGACAATATAGATATATAAGAAAATATATATATTGGTGGCATTGCGGCGTTTAATTTCGCAATCTAGAACGCAATCTTAAAAATTTCCGCAAAGAAAGGAGAACAGAATGTTTTGATACTAGTTTTCCTAGCTAGGAAATAATATAAGTGACATTATTTAGGCTCACCTGTAAAATGCCTGAAATACTGTTGGTGTAATACGAAAATTATGAGGAAGGAAAAGTATGAAATATGGCACAGTTATCGCTTTTATGGAGAAGAAGTTCAGAATGCTTTTTTTAGTTCTTTTTTGAAATAATAACCTAAAATAATACACTAAATAAATAAATACATATAACATACACTACTATATATTTTCACATACCTTGGCTATGGCGTATTTATACGCGTCAGTTAGTTCTATAGTTCAATAGATATTCAAAACCATTAACACTCGCAGGAATGTTATATATTAAATTCTATGAAGAGTATAAAATCTATGGGATATTCAGTTATGGGAAATGTCACAAAGCAGTAGCGTTGAAAATTGTATTGACAGTTTTCATACAATTTCAAATAAATAAAACAATATAAGTATGAATAAATTTTAGAATTTTTTGATGCCAATTATGGTGTAAGGGAACAAAGTGTGCCTGTAAAACCGACTGGTTGTGGGTTCGATCCCCACTTGAGGAGATGATGCTGCTTCGCTATGGTGTCGAGGCAAGCCGCGGCGTTGAGTTCTGCCACCCAACACGCAATGCCTTCAGAATTCGGTAGAAAGTGGGGAACGGAGTGTTTTAACACTAGGTTCCCTCTGCCTCCCCTACTGTGCGGGATACAGCGTGAAGCTGATTTAATTTGATTTTATATTTAGAATTTGTTTTAATAAATTCATGTTCCCTCGAACATAGTGTTAACAGTCCGATAAATGGCGAAAATCAACGGCGCGCTTTGCCTCAATAAAAATAAAAATAGTTCGTTCTTCCGATTGGGAATCGAACCGACGACAGTCATGTTTACCGTCCCTTTGCCGCCGCGACGGCGCGTTCTAATAATGTTTATTATTGAAATAATCTATATCTATTCTATTATCTTGAATGTCATACATTTATCATTGATTTAATTACTTTGATTGTTACATTGTAATCTTATTAAATTTAAAAATAAATATATTTATTATTTGGATTTAAAAAAGGATTTTATAGATTTTGATAGAGTTTTAACAAATATATATTCATATAAAGTGAATTTTAACCATGAACATTGGATTATATTTATTCTAGAAATTAATTTAAAGAATCAATAATATACATACATACATATATTGCTTCAAGCCATATCCCTAGCTGGATAGTCAGGGAGAACGGAGCGCCAAATGCTACGGTCTCTACATACCTCTTTCACCTCGTCCACTGTCATCAACCTCTTCATTCATGCCCTTCGGAGGGTCCTCATGTTTGTTTAAGATGACCTTCCTCCAGTATCTTTCCTTATTTTTTCTAGATATAAAGATAGAATGAAACACGCACCAAAACATTCGCTTCTAGAAGTAAGTGAAGATGAAATGGAAAAAGTGCGAAAATTCTACGGTATCGATGAAAATGCAATATTACAAGACATGGAAATTATTGAGGAATGGGGAAAAAAGCAAGAACACTTAGTTGAAGCCATGAAATACTTGCGTAAGTTTTTTTTTAAGTAAAATAGTATAACATACAATGTTATAGGAGGATAGGAGTTATGGGTTCGATTCGCACTCGGGAAATGAATTAATTTTCATTATAGCGATATAGTAACGACGAATGCCTTAAGTAATCGATAATAGTAATATTTATACTAGGTTCCCACCCTGCTATGAGTGGGATATAGCGAGAAGTTAAATAAAAATAATAATATGCGATACAATATGTATAACAGCTATTCTGTAAGGTTAATATTTAAATAAAATTTCTATAAACAGTTTTTACAATTTCCTGAAGAAATTATAATAAAAGTTAATTAAAATATTTGTATGTAAATCTTTTTTTTAGATCGTGAAATTTTGGAACGCATTTACTTGATAGCCAAAGGATCAGTAGAGGCAACTAAAAATATAATTGAAAAACTATTTACAATCAGAGGAATGATGTCTGAATTAACTCTTAACAAGTCAATTGGTGAATTTAATAAACTTTTAGAGAACATGTATGTTTAAATATTAAAAAAAAAATCATCTTCACGATGTATCCCACATATGGCATGGTAGGCAGAGGGAACCTAAGCTTCCTAGCCTAGCCTTAAAATACTCCGTTCCTCACTTTTTGCCGAATCTTTCGAGACATTACGTGTTGAGTGGTGGAATTCAACGCTGGGCCATTGTTTTGAAGTCTTCGTGTAAACGTCGTTTTACTAATTTAGATATAATCTGGGGTGGGCACCGACCATCCGACCCCGCTCTCTTCCTACGCCCAAGGCCCTGGCTTCAACTTCAGATCTGCCCCAATGCACTTGTAACATATTATTTTAGTGTTACCCAAGTTACGTCTCACTTTTAAGTGTGATGATGATAAATTATTACAATTGAGACAAATTCAGTTTCTAAGATTATAATACAAACTTCTATTGTATAAAAAAGAATTCCTTTATTAAAGTTAATTTAATACTTTTTAGCATTTCCCTCAATAAAATCCTTCTATCAACTTAGGCAACCAAACCAGCTCTTTGGTGCCATTAAAACACTACCGTTCCTCACTTTCTATCGAACTTTGGAGTTTGCCTCGTTCCCAGAGCGAGGGAAATATTAAATATTCCATTTTCTCAAGTAGAATCAAACCCACCACCTGACGTATACAGTTCAAATTCTCCTACTTCTCGTTCGTTCCTCAAATTCTCAATTGATGTTATTTTTGTTTCATATAGAAAATTCGTAGTAATGCCTAAATTAACGGAAGAACAGTCGAGGGTCATTGTAATTCAATTTGCAACTGGCAAATGGGATGATTTCAATTTTCTAACATTCGTACGATATTATTTCATGGTAAGTATAAAGAACGTATAAATTACTTTTTAGTAAACATACAAAAATTGAACGTATCGGGATTTGAACCTGTGACTCTTGGAAACCGTCCAAGGACGTCGTTGATTCGGATCGTATTTTCCTTCATTAAGTGTGGAATAACACTTTAATAAATGGAAAAAAAAACATAGAAACTAGTTCAAACATTGTTACTTTGCAATCACTCTCCTCTATATAAAAAAGACGATACCAATATCACTTTCTAAAATAAGAAACACATAATATTTAATGTCATATTTTAATTTCTCCATGCTAGAGCATATTAGCCTAGAATTCTGACATTCGGCAAAGAATATTCCAAGTTAAGGCGAAAAGCAGAGAGTATCAACACTAGGTTCCCCCCAGCATCCCGATCCCCGAGGTGATCACATCATACTAAAAAGCAAGCGAACGAGGTTTTAGGGGTCCTATAACCTACTTTCCTACATTCTTTTTCCCCTACTCTATAGCAAAGATTGTAGTGCTTTAGATGTAATATCGCTAAAAACCTGAAATCATATTTCTGATATATTTTTCTGATCTTAGAAATATTCTTAAAAAAAAATCAGTTTCACGCTGTATCCCGCACACAGAGGGAACCTAGTGTCAAGACACTCCGTTCCCCATAGGAAATATTCTAATTATTATGAAATATTTTAATTTCTTTTTTAGTTAGCTGATTACAGGCTGCATTTCGATTATAACTTATCAGAGACGTTCATAGTGGATTTAAAGAATTTGAGTATCAACGATATAACAAAATTAAATCCAATGACCATAAAAAAAGGAGAGATTCTAAGTTTGGTATATATATTTTTATGAATTTATTTATTTATACAAATTATACATTAATCATGTTTTTGCAAATATATGAAAACGTGTAAAAATACATGCTAATTATACAATTCGCGTATTATTATTTCTTGTGCAATAAAATACTTATTTGCTGTATAATATTCTATGTACTAGAAGTGTGTGTCTGTAAATGCGCGAGATTATGGGTTCGATTCCTACCCGAGATCATGAAATATTTATTATTTTCCGCCACTCAACAGACAATCCAGAAATTGGCGGAAAGTGGGGACCGGAGTACCTTAACATTAGACTCCTTTTAAATAAATGTTTGTTTTAAATTAATATTCATTTCATATTTTCTTTAAAAAATACTATTAAATTAACACACATACTAACTTAAAATTACAAAATTATTTAAAATGTTTTATAACAAAAATAAATTTATTATTGTAACTTCTAGAATATTAGTGGAAAATGCCAATTAGTACGGTTCTAGTCTTAGAAATATGTATATAATACGAGTAAATCTGCACTAGATTTGACCAAAACGTAGTCTTCTAGTACCAATTAGTACAAGGTATACTTCAGGGTTCTAATTGTTTATGTTGACTTTGGATTGCAGAGATATATCCTACAAATATTGTTCATAGACACTCCGTTCCCAGTAAGACACCTACGTTACTTTTTTCCGTCGAATTCTCGAGGCATTGTATGTTGAGTGGAGGAACTCAATGACATGCTTGGACCCGTTACCAGAGCGAGGAATTGAATATATTAAATATTCTCCAGAGCGGAAATTGAACCCACAACCTTCGCGTTTACAATCGCACGGAAAATGCAGAAAAGAGTATTTTGTGATGCTGCAAAAAAAGAAATAGATTTGAGCAAAGCAAGAAAAATGAGCTAGTTTATATTACTTAGCATTACCAGCACCACGTTTTCATTTCTCTTTGACTCTGTGAATAACATAATGTTTGTAAAACGTGTGCATACACGTTTTACTTAATAATTCTTTAGATCTCTTACATCAATGAAATTAATTGGAATTCCCATTTAATTATATAATGAAGAATATAAAGAAGAAGATTCATATAGAAGTATATATTTCTAAGATCGATTAAATAATCTTTAACAATTCCCAGAGTTGTTACGGCGTTAAAATAAACAGTATCCACATAGTGAATGCACCATCATTCGTGGACACCTTAATAACTATACTTAAACAGGCTCTGAGAGAAAATCTGGTTGGAAGGCTCCATGTCCACAGCACTTACGAAGATCTACATAAGGCTACACCTAAAGATATTATACCAGAAAATTATGGTGGCAACAGTTTAAGTGTTGAGAAATTATCCGGTAAGAAAATAAAATCAGGCAGAAGGAACCTACTGTTAAGACACTCCGTTGCAAACTTTCTGCTGAATTCTGGAAGCATTGCGTGTTGAGTGGCAGAACTCAACGCGGCGCTTTGCCTCGACACCAGAGCGAAGAAATGGAAATATAAACGTAAATAAATATTTCACTTCCTCGAGAGAGGATCGAACCCACAGACCTCGCGTTACAGTCACACCGGGAGCAGTAAGAGTGGATTGAGCTGGTATTTTTCGGTTTAATCCACAAGATTTTTCATTTCACGTGTTAATGTAGAACAGTAAACAAAGTTGCTGGCGACGACTAGTTTTAAATATAAACAATTTCCAGTATGGAAATCGAACTCACATTCATCGCTTTTAATCTCAATCGTGTTCCCCAGAGATACCATAGTCTTATAAGGTAATAATCGAAAAATTGTCTTTATTTTCCAGAACTCTGGCAAGAGTGTTTTACTTCAGAAGAAGCCAGACAGATCGTAGAAAATACCAATAAACTCGTCAGCGACGAGTCCAAGCGGAGTTCGTTTAAGTTCAACGAAGAATACTTAGGAATGCCTGGCTCATTTAAAAAACTGGCGGTAGATTAAAAAAAAATATGCAAAAAAACCGGAAAATTGTATTTTTAGACATGTTTTTGTAATGTATTTTTTTTATTCAAAATTTTATTGGATACAAAATATAAAAAAACTAAAATCTTAACCATATTATTGACTGCTTTCTCTATAATATTTCAAATATCTTTTCAACGTTTTCAAATTTTTCAAATACGATCTTTTCCAATCAAATCAAAATATATATAATGTTGTAATTAATAAATAATAATAAATAAAAAGATTTCCTATAATCTTGCGTATTTTGATTTATTTTTCCTTATATGGAAGGTTGTATATACATATATAGGTCTAAGAGGATACAATTTCAATTTCAAAATTTATATAGTGCTGTTTCTAAAAGATGATGAAACTTAAAAAGGATGTCAGTGAGATATCAAAATGAAGATTTTTAAAAGCTTACAAAAAAAGGTTATAAAAGTATTTTTAAAGGTAATTTAGAATGACTGATTGTAAATAAATATCACAATAAAACAAGTTCATATATTTTTTACCTTATGCAGTCAGATTTTTGTTTAGCATAATAATTTTTTTATCAGCATTAACAATTTGACTTGGCTTTTTCGAAATCTTTATAAAAATTGACCTGCTTTTTATATTTATAAATATTGTATAAGTTTATAGTCAAATATTATAATATTCTTCAGTTTAGACTTTCAGCACGATAACGTATAATTACAAACGTAATGTATATCAGGGTAAACAGAGGGAACCTGATGCAAACGAGGGAACCTAATAACCGCCGAATTTACAAGAAATTGCTTATTAACTTCCTTGACGGAAGTCAACGCCGCGTTTTGTGCTACCAAGGCGAAATTGAATTGAAACTAGAGGACGTAGAGTCTAGACGTTTGACAATACTTACTAAGCTATGAGGAAAAGGCATGAAGAAAAAAATAAAATATTAAATAAATTTAAAATATTAATATAAAATATAAAATATAAAATTAAAATATTAATATTTTACCTGAATCATAAAGTCTAAGAATGCATAATGTTATTGTTGACTCGTAAAATACTCGTACAAGTCTTAACGACTGTGTCATCTTATAATATGTATGTAATAGTATAGTGTATAGGATACGTTTTAATATTTTTTTAGCTGTATTCCGTACATAGCCTGGTAGGCAGGGGACAAGACACTCCGTTCTCCATTTTCCACCGGCAAGAGGAGGCATTGCGTGCTACCTTGACACCAAATCGAAGAAAATCTAAATTCGATACCCACTCGAGGAATTGAAATTTTTAATATTTTCATTTTCTCGCTCTTGAAACAAGGTAACATGGCGTTGGCTTGACCCATTCAACATGCAATGCCTCCAGAATTAGAGATAAGATATATGGCAATTAGTGGTTCTGTGGATACTTCCACAGCAGGGTAATACGTGTTAACAGAAGAAACCTGAAAGAGTAGTAGGTATGCCATCAAAAATAGCCCATATAGCTGATTTGATAAGTTTTAACAGTAAACAAGAACATTTCGCATGCTGTCTTTTCAATGTAGTAATATTTATTGAATAAAAATGTAATAAATCATTTTATATTTATTATTTAGTTTGTGAAATAATAAATATAACTGATATAAATTAAAATAAAAAACGAGGCAATCCGTAGGAGAACCAAGGTTACCGACATAGCCCAAAGAATTGGTAAGCTGAAGTGGCAATGGGCGGGGCATATCTGTCGTAGAGCCGACGGCCGCTGGGGCAGACGTCTCGTAGAATGGAGACCCCGTACAAAACGACCGGTGGGACGACCCCCTGCCAGATGGGCCGACGACATAAAGAGGTTGGCGGGAAGCGGATGGGTCCGAAAAGCTGAGGATCGAGTGTGGTGGCGAGAATTGGGGAAGGCCTATGTCCAACAGTGGACAAAAGATGGCTGTTGATGATGATGATGATGATGATGGAAATAAAAAAAAAAACAATTTCATGCTCTATCCCGCACACAGCAGAGTAGGCAGAAGGAAACTAGTGTTAAGACACTCCATTCACTTTTATTTTATATCTAAAGTCAAAGTAACATTTAAAAACGTCATTAAATATTTATTAATTATAAACATTTCACGAAACTTATAATAATCGCATAAAATTGTAGAATTCAAAATTACTTCATTACAATGATATCGCATATCGAAAATATAATTTTATTTATAAGGATTACGCTAACATATATAATAATTCTTATGAAATTGGAAACTTAATTAATAGTGCTTGTTTCTTTTTTATCATGGCATAAAAAATACAAAAACTATATAACGCTATTTATGGAAGCCAGCCTTTACTTTTATAAAGAAGATTTTTACTATATATAGCGGCAGTACCGTCGCCAAACACAGTTTGTGCAAGGGTCACTATCAGAACACAATGGAATCCATACCTAAAGACTCTATCCTGGAGTTCAATCCCGACACGTTACAGTTCTTGAGGCAACAGTACAACTTGGACAAGCCAGGGAGGATACAAGAAGCCATCGACTTGCTGGAAGAATGGATTAAAAAACAGCCACATTTTAGAAAAAAAGATTTTTGTTAGTATATGTTTTTTTTATATTTCAAATAAAATTTCTACTGATATAAAGAATTCTGGGTTATAAATTTTTCATATATATTTTGGAAATTTTGTACAATCAGACAGAAGAGGAAATAAATAATATTTCACAATTTTAAACCTTTTTTTACCTTACCTAAGTAACAAAATCATTTTGTTACTTAGGTAAGGTAATTTTATAATAAAATACTATAATATAAAAATATACCTCTGTCAATCGAATTTGAAGCGAATGATTACATCTCAATCTCGATTGATGATTTCTTTACAGAAAATTAAGTTGCTTTTAATAGCTCAATTTCCAACATTAGAAGTTGCAAGTGTAAAAGTATGTAATGAGGTTAAAGAAGCGTCATTTATCTCATTTCATAAACATATTTCTAATATAAGTTTCATAATAACTATATTTAAATTATATTTTGCAAAATGCTAATTTAAGAATGATTAATGATTATTTTGTTTGTATACTTTAATTACTGTACAATGTTATAATATATGTATGTTTTAGCAAGGGATTACTTGGAAAGAACTATTATAATTACTAAAGGTTCCGTGGAAAGAGCTAAGATGAAGTTGGATAGAATATGCACGTATAGAACGTTGTATCCAAGCTTTTTTGGAGTTCGCGATATGAGGAATTGTGAATCATTGTCATATATGTAAGTTAATATTTTTGGATTTAGTTATTCAGATGTCTAGAGTGAGGGCAGAATTTTTTTTTTTATTCTGAAGCTTTACGCACATAGGCAGGATAGGCAGAGGCAACCTGGAAACCTATTGTTGAGACACTCCTTTCTTATTAAGATACATACTTACTTCCCAGTTGAGTAGCGGAACTTAACACCCCGCTTATGCTTCGTTATCAGAGCGAGGGGATTTTATTTATAAGTTTATTCCAGTTTTTATTTTATATTTTAAAATTTTAGAAAAGGTGCATTTTTGCCTAAACTCACAAAAGAACATTACAGAACATTCATGATAAAAACTACAGCAAAATCGTATCCGAGCGGATTCATGGAAATGTATCAATATTTTTTCAGGGTAAGATTTTTCATTACAATTTTTCAGCTGCAGTAGAACAACGTAAAAGAATTTATCTTTCGATATATTTTCTATTAGCTTAGGTATGATTTCTGATATTTTTTTTCCATTTCAACAGTAACTAGGTGCTAAAATTAGGTTTTTGGTGAATATTCTGAAGTGCGTCATATAATATCTAAAATACTAACATTTAGGGTAAAGTTATAAATTTAAGCTACCAATATTTAGAGAGTTTCCAGAAATTACGCCTGAGCGAAGTGCTTCCTGCGGCCAGGTGAGACCAGAAGGGGCATTGTGAAAAATAGAAAATATTTACTTAATCATTTATTTATTATTATTTATTTTTATTTATTTATTATATTTATTTCATATTACTTTATTTAAAAAGGCAAAAACCAGGAGTTATTGATATTGTACCTCTATAGAGAGGATAGAGAGCAGATACAATACATTCTGATAAGAAGATCGCTCAAGTCTATATCAGCCCACTTTGCCCTATTAAGAATTTTATTATCTTATTGATTTTGATTTTACTAAAAGAATTAATAAATAAAGGACTGTATACCCATTAAAATTAATTTATAATGCGTCATCGGTGGTCGCTGGGTGGCAAGAGACCATCGCGAGGGCTGGCCATACCCTCGTGCTCTTTCCTACTGCGACCGATCTGAGAGACTTGAAATTTATTCCAGAAAGAGATATACTTTAAATATAATTGATTTGTAATATTATACATTTTAAGAAGTGACTTAACAATATAATTTAAACAAAATTTCATTTAATTGTAGCAATGTGAGTATATACAAGCACACGATTACTGCAACGGCCTGATCCTCTTCTTGGACGCGAAGGAAGCGAATATTATGGAGACGTTGAAGGCATATAACATCTCTGAGTTGCGTCAACTATTACTTATAATTAAGGTAAAGTAAAAAAGAGAAAAATGGTTTTATATATATATATATATATATATATATATATATACATGTATTAGGCAGAGGCATTATATTTATAATTTTCGCTTTGGTGTGGCTGCGGTGGAAATTGGGGAACGAAGTGTCTAAATACTAGGTTCCCTCGGCCTACTCTATAAGTGAAGGATATGCGATGAGATTGAAAGGCGTACATCTTTTATCAGAATCCAAAGCTATAGACGCAATTGTTTCTTTATTCAAACAAGTGTTTAGTGCAAAGATAGCATCTCGAATCGCTGTACATAAAACAATAGATACATTCTACGAGTATGTTCCTAAAGAGACACTACCACGAGACTATGGCGGTAATGAAAAGTCGCTAACAGAACTTCATGGTACGTTTTTTTTTATATATTAATAGATTCACACTGTAAAGCTGTTCCGTTAAAGCAGGCTAGGCAGTTAAGACACTCCATTCTTTACTTTTTGCTTCTTTTCAAGATATTCCATATTGGCTGGCGGAACACAACGACGCGTATTGTGTTGTCACCAGAGTCAGGGCAGAGAGGGCTGATGGGTTCGGTCTCCACTCAGTGGGTTCGATTCCCATTCGGGAAAATGATCTAGCCAGGAAAGATATATATTTAGGAAAGATGTGGAAAAGCTTCCCTCGATCACGTTACAGTGGCACTGATTTTCGTCACTATTATCTCGAATTCAGACAGAGAGTGAAACGGGATGTCTTGTCACGTGACACAAAAATTAACTTCACTCTTTTTCCCGCAAATTTGTTATGCGGGAAGGGGGATGTATAATTTTTTTTTATTTTTGATTACAGAACAATTTCAAGAAATTTTGTCAGGGAAAGAGTTTTCAGAATATCTGGCAGAAATGCATAAAGCGAATACAAACGAAGATTTGAGGGTGTTAACAGAAGATGACGAAGCTTTAGGTGTACCGGGAACCTTTAGAGCTTTGGCTGTCGATTAATAAACAAAACAAAATATAATAAACAATTAAAAATATATATATTTGAAGAACAAAATAGAATTTTTGTGATGGAATAGGTTATGGGATGTGTAAAGTGAACATGAAATTACCTTTTACAATATGTATATTTTTTTATTACTTAAATAATAAATTATTTTTGTTTATTAATAAATTGTCTTTATTTTTCTTTTATATCACAACTAGCGGCTCAAACTTGTTAGATTACTGTAAAAAAAATTGCTATTTTTGTGCGAATTTGTGAAGGAAAAAAAATTGATGTCAAGCAAATAATACCCAATAGACTTTTATTTAAAATAAATAAATAACATTTATTTAAAGTAGAACGACACAGTTTTCACATCTTATTATGTTTTGTGCAAAGAAGAAATACATTTCTTTTGGTTAATTTTTCTACCTACCATTTGTTTCGGGTTTTTGTAGACAATGTCTGGAATTCAACTTAATTTACACCATTTTGACATGGACATCCTTGACATTTTTGGTGGTTAATCGATTGGCTCTTATATCCTGCTTCACGTTATCCAGGGTTTAATCAGTAACGTGGCTATACTGTCTTGGTCGATGCTCTTAGAACTTATCCACGTTGCAAAATCCCAAACTACCTTAAAATACGTACATATGTGTGTACGTACTATCATCTCAGCGTCTTCCTTTCCTTGAGATGAAGCTGCCGTTTTTACCATCAGTATTCACTGCTGTATAAAAGACCTGGTTGGAATTTGCTCATGTATTACACACTCTTTAGAAACGATTATTTGGCCCAACTTGGCTTGACAAGCTGGAACATCGTAATAGATTATTTAAATCTCGTGCATAATGCATTCAAAATACCTGAACTTTTTCAACTTACCGGCTGGTTTAAGATCGTATAAATAGTGTTAGAGTCCAAGCTCTGTTAGCTTAAGGCCACCAATTGAAAGCAAGTTCTTTCCCTTATCGTTATTATAGTTTATCCCTATTCCCTTATGTATTCACACTTAACTTTATGAAAATTCCATGTTTCGTTTAGCCGTAAGCTATATTGTTAAATTTTTTAATAGTTGTGTAAATTTTTTTAAGGTTTCGTACCTAAAAAGGAAAAAAACGGCACCCTTATAGAATCACTTTGCTGTCCGTTTGTCAAGACAATTTATCTTAAGATCACGGGAAGGTGCTGAAAAGACCGTCTTACGTTATAACCAAATGGGTTTCTTGATTTTTAAAATAATAAACAATATTATTTTTATATAATACTATATGATTTGAAGAACATAAAATCGATATTTTTATGCTTGTTTTTATTACTGAACGTATTGACTGGCGTTTTTGAAATGTTTACGTAAATTCTTAATGTTTTTCAATAAACGAAATGATTTAGGTTTATTCTTTTCTGACGGTAGTTACTAGCTCTGAGTGCTAAGTTGAAGGTTGTCGATTCGATTTCTTTTAGTATCTAGCGCCAATGATATTTACTAAGGATATAAGGAAACTTCAGTATCGGTTCCGATGCTATTCAATAGGCTAGTGGCTAGTGGCCCCTAGATTCTTGCAAAATGAGCTGAACGTCGAAATCAGTTGTTTGATACAGTGTACAAACTCATCTATTACATGTGGTTTAATAAAAATTATTTCATCACAAATGAGACCAGATATACTCCATAAAATGACCCGGAAAGCTGTTTAAATAAAAAATATATTATTTTTAATAGAGAAGATCTTTTGAAAAGAAACCAAATAAAAAAATAGTATCGCTGCTAATGGACGACGACGACGGCCTTCATCTCTTCATAATATAAATCTTTGTAAAATTATTACCAAGAACAGTTGATCAAATCATCTCCACCAAAGCACAATGGAATCCATACCAAAAGACTCTATCCTAGAGTTCAATCCCGACACGTTACAATTCTTGAGGCAACAGTATAACTTAGACAAGCCAGGGAGAATACAAGAAGCCATCGACTTGCTGGAAGAATGGATTGAAAAGCAACCCCATTTTTTAAAGAAAGATTTTTGTTAGTATATATTTTATTATGTTTTTTAAATTTCACTAGAAATAATTGATGTAAACCGCCCCTAATAAATTTACAAATTAAATAATAATAAATACTCCATTGATTAATATATAATGTTATAAATATATGTATATGTTTTAGCAAGGGATTATTTGGAAAGAACTATTATAATATCTAAAGGTTCCGTGGAAAGAGCTAAGATGAAGTTGGATAGAATATGCACGTTTAGAACGGTGTATCCAAGTTTTTTTGGAGTTGGTGATATGAGGAATTGTGAATCTCTGTCGAATGTGTAAGTTAATATTATTAGATTTCTAGACTTAGATAGTTATTCTAAAAGTAGAAGTAAGATAGTTATTCTCTCTAATTCGAGGTAAAAGCAGAGAATGGAATGTCTTGAAACTGGATCCTGTGTCTAAGTTTAGAAATATTATGAAATATACGCTAGGATTTATGGCTATTAACCCAATTTCTATTTCGTAGAAAAAAATATATCAAAAAACTAATTGATTTTTTTTGCTTTAGTTCAATGCAATACGTGTCTCACAGCTTAAGTTGCGTACTAGGTACTCCAAAAAAATCTAATAACACAGTTTAGATTTAATGGTATTTGATGATGATTAACCGCGTGTTTCTTCATTAATTTTATTATTATCATCATCATCATCATCGACAGCCATCGATGGTCCACTGTTGGACATTGGCCTTTCCCAATTTCCAAATTAATTTTATAGTTCATTTTTTTTAGAAAGGGTGCATTTTTGACTAAACTCACAAAGGAACATTACAGAACATTCATGTTGAAAACTACAGCAAAAACGTATCCTGTAGGACTCGTGGAAATATATCAATATTTTTTCAGGGTAAGATTTTCACTTATTTTACTTTTTTATTATAATGAATATTTCCATTTCTCCGCTCTGGTGTCGAAATAAAGAAATACATTGAGTTCCGCCACTCAACATGCAATACCTCCAGAATTGGAAAGAAAATGGGGAACGTGAAGCTGATTTATTTATTTTAAATTGTAATTTGACGTGAACGAAGCAGTCCTGCTGCATCGTGTAACTAGTAGAAAAAAAACATTTACTTGAGAATCTTAGGTATTTTTTTTATAAATCTTAATAAAATTTTAGATAACATTTAGCTTCTAATTTTTTTATTTCAACCAAAATTAATTTTAATTAAAGCAATGTGAGTACATACAAGCACACGACTACTGCAATGGACTAATGCTTTTCCTGGACTTCAGTGAAGGAAATATTATGGAGACATTGAAAGCATTTAACGCGTCTGAAATACGACAAGTTTTACTTATAATAAAGGTAAACATAAAAGACATAAGAAACTCTGTTTCATATTATTCTATTAATTTTGGTGACATTTTTCGTATTGGTCTAGTAGCGAAAATCAACGTCGCGTTTTGTCTGCTACAGGAAGCTAATAAAAATAATTTGATCAATATTTTGGCTTACCAGTTGATTGTTCAACTTTCCATCATAAATATATGAAACATTTCAAACCTTTAAAATTTTCAAAAAAAAGTTTCATTCGGTGGTCAACGGGCAACGGAGTGTCTAAGCACTAGGTTCCTTCTGTTTTCCCTGTTATGTGCGGGATACAGCGTGAAGCTGATGATTTTTTTTATTTAATTTCCAATTTAATTGTAGGATGGATATGGAATGAGATTGAAAGGCATTCACCTTTTATCGGAATCGAAGGCTATAGATGCAATCGTGGCTTTGTTCAAACAAGTGTTTAGTGCGAAGCTTGCAGCTCGTATCGTTGTACATAAAACAATAAATACATTCTACGAATATGTTCCCAAACAGTCACTGCCAAGAGAATATGGCGGTAATGAAAAATCGCTAATTGAACTACATGGTAAGTTTTCCTTTTCATACGTGTTTTTTCTTTATTTAATGTATTAAAATTAAAAATTAAAATTAAAAATGCGCTTTTATTAAATGTACCAAAAACAATAAAAAATATTAAAGAGACTAAGTTTCTTCTACCACCTTTAACTAATCTATATATATAAAAGGACTTGTCCTCACTGACTGAGGTAAGACGCACGCACAGCCGTAACCGCTGATAGTAGAAACGTGAAATTTGGACAGATGTTTACTTTCGTAATCTGGACATCCACTAAGAAGGGATTTTGAAAAATTTTAACCCTAAAGGGGCGAAAAGGGGTTGAAAGTTTATATGGAAAAAAAATTAAATCGGCACCGATTTTTATAAAATTTGAAATTTAGATTTTTAAAAGTATTTAATTGAACACGTGTTTCACGGTTTTCTTGAATTCGTCCCCTAAGGGTGCAAATAAGGGGTTGAAAGTTTGTATGGGAAAATCTTTAAATCGCCACTGATTTTTATAAAATTTGAAATTTAGACTCTTAAAAATCTTTCATTGAACACATGTTTCGTGGTTTATTAGAATTCACCCCTAAATAAGCTAGCGAAGCTGCGCGCGTCCGCTAGTTGGTTATATGAAAAAAGCGAAAAACAGTTTTTGTATAATACTTTTTCATTTTACATTACAGATCAGTTTCAAGAAATTTTGTCAGGTAAGGATTTTGCACAGTATCTGGCAGAAATGAATAAGGCGACTACAAACGAAGACTTAAGGGTGTTAACAGACAATAACGAAGCTTTAGGTGTTCCGGGAACCTTTAGAGCTTTGGCCGTCGATTAATAAACGATATTAAGCATTTTTTTTTTATAAAACAATTATTTAAAGAATAAAATTTAAATATTCATCATAAAATTAGTTATGGGATGTAGAAAAAAAAACCTAAAAATACCTATTTTATGTTGATGTGTACATTTTTATTGGTCTATCTATTATTAAATTGTTTTTATTTAATTTTTTTGTTTCTATTTATATCACTAGTTATTCATGCCAATAGAGAACCCGTTAGAGAGCATGATGGTTATTTTAAAGTATCTAAAGAAGTTGTAATTTCATTATAATAAAATATTGGTTCTTAACATATAAGGCTACTTGTGGCGCAGAGGCAAGAAGTCTGAATATAACCGCGACTGGTAGTGGGTTTGATCCTCCGGCACAATAAAGAAGGGTTTTTAAATCGAATTATGTGATGAAAAGTGGATTAGAGAAAGTGATTGTCTTCGACAATTGGAAGCGCTTATCGCAATGGCTGGACCATGGATGGCAAACCAGTCAAATCCTATCCCAAGCGAAAGTTGACCCAAAAAAGTTTCTTGTAAGCGTTTGGTGGACCAGTGCCGGAGTCATTCATTACAGTATTTAAATCGAATTAACTATGAGATGGAAAAGTGCATAGATAATGAACCATTTGGCATGATGGCTATGAACCATTGTTAAATAAATTAAATTTGATTAAATAAATATACTATATTAAAAAGTACTCGACTTTTTGTTCCACCCATACTAAACACTAACTTCATATGTAAGGACCTAATAATATTTATATTATAATTCTGTTAAATGAGAATGGTGAACTTATATTAACATTGGAAACTTACTAATATATTGCTTGTTACTAAAAAAACACACACATACAAGAAGCCATCGACTTGCTGGAAGAATGGATTAAAAAGCAACCATATTTTAGAAAAAAAGATTTTTGTTAGTATATATTTTATTATTTTTTCAAAAGTTACTTTAGTAGATACAAAAGAATTCTGTGTTATAGATTTCTATATATATTTAGCAAATTTTGTACAATCAGATTTGCCAGAATGTAAGTTGTCAGTCAAAAAGTTTATTTTTTTTTAACAAAACAAGTATTTTATTATATTTTTACACTGACACTTTAGTTAATGTAAAGAATCCTGGTTTATAGATTGCTTTATACAATTTTTTTACAATCAGACTTGGCAGAATATAATAAAATTAAATTACAATTTTTATAATTCGTTTAAAAGAAATATCATGTAATAATTGCCGCAAATACTATATTAGAAAAAATATACCTTGGTGTTGATTAAAAATATTCTTTTTTTGCAAGCAGGGGCGAAGTCGCCATATTATAAAAATAATTAAATAATAATGATATCGTAAGACATTGCTTATTTCTCTGTAAAATATAAGGATATTTTAGATAGTTCAATTTCCAATATTAGTAGAAGTTGCAAGTATAAAAAAATATAATGAGGTTAATGAAGCGTCATTTATAACTATATTTCCATTATACTTTGCAAAATGCTAATTCAAGAATGATTCATGTTTATTTTGTTTTATTATCTCTAATTACTGTACAATGTTATAATATTTGTGTTTTAGCAAGAGATTATTTGGAAAGAACTATTATAATTACTAAAGGTTCCGTGGAAAGAGCTAAGATCAAGTTGGATAGAATATGTACGTATAGAACGTTGTATCCTATCTTTTTTGGAGTTCGCGATATGAGGAACTGTGAATCACTGTCATATATGTAAGTTAATATAAAAATATACATGTTTATTATACGTAGAGGCCAATCGAGGCGCAGAAGCAGGAGCAAGGGGCTCGCCCCCACTCACGGTGTTGAGTTCCGCCACTCAACACGTAATGCCTCTAGAAGTCGATGGAAAGATAGCTAGGCCTCAATATTGGCCTGGTAAGCATACTTGTTTATTTCAAAGTTTATTCTAGCTTCTAATTTATATTTTAATTTTTTTTAGAAAAGGTGCATTTTTGCCTAAACTCACAAAAGAACATTACAGAACATTCATGATAAAAACTACAGCAAAAACGTATCCGAGCGGATTCATGGAAATGTATCAATATTTTTTCAGGGTAAGATTTTTCATTATACTACAAGTGGGCCTGAGCAAAGTGAGTCTGGGCAAAATGGGCCTGGGCAAAGTGGGCCTCTGTGTAGGCTTGCACTAGAAAAGGCATTACGAGGACCCATTAAAATAAACAATTATTTACTAGAAAAAGACAAATTTTAATAAATTTCAATAAAAAACATGCTATATATAGATTCAGTTCGCTCACATCTAAGTTTAAGTTTATTATTTCTTTGAATGGGGTTTTACTAAGAGAATTTAAAAAAGTGGGTGATTGTATACTCGTTTATATTCAATGACAATGCATCATCGGTGCTGGAAGGCACGGGATGGATATCCTGCGAGCTTGTACTCCTGCGCCAGCCCATATGAGACGTTTGAAAGTAGATATTCAAGAAAAGGAAATATCTTAATAATATTATTATATATAATTAGCAGCCCGCTCGCGGTTTCCTACCTACGTCCTATAAGTGACGTCTATGCAAAATTTGAAACTCCTAGCATTTGTAGTAACGAAGTTTCTTACAAACTTTCAACTTCATAAAAACCCCTTAGAAGTCGAATATTGCAAATTCCCGTCTTAGCGAGCACCTACGTCCTATAAATAACTCCTATGCAAAATATGAGATTCCTAGCACTTGTAGTTTCTGAGATTTCGTGATGAGTGAGTGACCTTTCGATTTTATATATATATAGATAGATTATAGTAGTATTATTAGCATTTAGTAGGAACTAAACAATATAATTTTAAACAAAATTATTTTTAATTGTAGCAATGTGAGTATATACAAGCCCACGATTACTGCAACGGCCTGATCCTCTTCTTGGACGTGAACGAAGCGAACATTATGGAGACGTTGAAGGCATATAACATTTCTGAGTTGCGTCAACTATTACTTATAATTAAGGTAAAGTAAAAAAGATAATAAATTAAATAAATCAGTTCACGTTGTATCACGCACACAGGGGCCTAGTGTTAAGACACTCTGTTCCCCACTTTCCAACGAGGAGGAACACGAGGAGAAACGAGGAGAAAGAAGTGGCAGAACTGTAGTGGCAGAACGCCGCGATTTGCCTTATTACTTGGAATAGACATAATTTAATTTATATTTTTCCCTATAGCCTCCTCTTTTAGTGCAACTTTTTACTATATAATATAAAAAAAAATAAAAAAACTTTATAGGAAGGATACGCAATGAGATTGAAAGGCGTACATCTTTTATCAGAATCCAAAGCTATAGATGCAATTGTGGCTTTATTCAAACAAGTGGTTAGTGCAAAGATTGCATCTCGAATCGTTGTACATAAAACAATAGATACATTCTACGAGTATGTTCCCAAAGAGTCACTACCAACAAAATATGGTGGAAATGAAAAATCACTAACAGAACTTCATGGTACGTTTTCTTTATATAATAGCTTCACTGTATCCCGCATATAGCAGGCTATGCAGAGAGAGTTAAGACACTCCGTTCCATATTTCCCGCCCATTTTTAAAATTAGAAACTGATTTCTTTAATTTCTATTATAGATCAATTTCAAGAAATTTTGTCTGGGAAGGAGTTTTTAGAATATCTAGCAGAATTAAATAAAGCGAATACAAATGAAGACTTGAGGGTATTAACAGACGATGACGAAGCTTTAGGTGTTCCGGGAACGTTTAGAGCTCTGGCTGTCGATTAATAAACAAAGAAAACATTCTAAGCAATTATAAAAAATAAGAACGAAGTATAAATATTTGTATTGTTATAGATAAATAATAATTATATAGGTTATGGGATGTATAAAAAGAATATAAAAAAAATATTTATTTATGTGTGTATTTTATTAGTTAACTAATAAATTTATTTGTTTACGTTTATTAATAAATTGTCTTTATTCTTATATTTATACCATAACTAGCGACCCTCTTGCGGCTTCGCCCGCTTTAACTACTGGATTATTCATAAAATGTATGTTTGCAAGGCACATAAGATAATGTGAAAATTAATTAAACTCTAATGCAACCCGCATTTTCGTAGTTTCAATAAAGATTTTCCAATTGTTTTACACAGCAAGGATTTTTTAGTAGGTACCGTAATTTTAAATCTGTGCTACTAATCTTTTCAAGTACTTATTAAAATATATTATATAAAATATATTTAAATGACTATTTTTAGATAGTTAAATGACTATATTTAAACGGAAGAAATTATAAACAAAAGCCTATCTACTAATAACTACTACAAAAAATATGAAACCAAATATATCGCGCTGAAATAATACATTCAACTCCAATTATCCTTGTTTGTGTCCATTTTTTCGAGCTTGTGGTTAATGCTGAAGAGGATATTCTGTCCCTGATGAAAAGCAAGCACTACGTGGCTGCCTGTGAGGAAAATTAAATAGAATGCATCGGCCGGCAATCGAACCCGGGCCGCCCGCGTGTCAGGCGCCCGCGTGGATGTGTCAACGGCGTGATGTGTCAACAATTAAATACGTTTTTGTCTAAAACTATTCGCAATTTCGAAATAGTGTAAAATTTTATCTTCGTTTCGTTTAACGTAGAAAATTAATAAAGTATTTTAAAGGATAAGAATTAATAGCATTATTTAAAAATATCCCTCACAATAAAAAATATATTGAAATTACTATTTTTAGACAGAAATATCACTACACGTTATTCTTAAAAGATACGAATATGCCGTCGCGGACTTTTTTGTAGATCTTATTAAAAGGAACAATACTCCAGTACATTTTTTTCATGTAGTACTTACCATTAAAGCAGCGCATGCGCGAAAGTGTCTTAACGGGTAGGACTTTATACACGTTTATCGTATTTATGTTAATTTACATAAGAATGTACAAATAATAAACTATATATAAACCTTCCCTGAGAAATACTCGACCTAATGGTGAAAACGGCTTCAAAATCCGTTGGGTGGTTTAGAAGAAGAAGAGTTAGAAAGTTCATACAGACACGAAAAGCGACTTTGTTTTATAAGATATAGGATAGGACTAGCGGCTTAAACGCGGTTAAGCTCCTTTAATAGGAGTTTATTCTAATAAAAATTTCAAATTAATTAAAGTAGCCATAATTGTTTTCTATCATATACAATATAATAGAAAACCCTCTGCAGAAAAAGAAATACATTTTCTTTGAATATCTTCTTCTTAATGACATTACGACACTTTAGACAATCCGTTCCCCATTTTTTGCCCAATTCTGGAGGCATTGCCTGTTGAGTGGCTGGACTCAACGCCACGCTATATTAAAACGAATAAAATCCTGAAAAAAATAATCCGGAATTTTGAAATCCTACAATCCTGAAATTGAGCGAGCGAGAATGGCACTTAACCGTTTTTTTACATGGTGAATAATTTTATTAGCCTTAATGGTAATTAGTTACATAAAAGGAATAAAAAAAATTACCTGGAAAAATATGCATGCTTTGCGTGCAAAGTTATAATTATTAGTAATAAATAAAAAAAACAATAAACCTTCTAAACTAATATAAATAAAACGTTCCCAAGATATTATACTAAAATTATGGAGTTAAGTTAAGTTACCATATCTCTATTAAAACAAGACATAAGACAGTTAAGTTTTCATATTCCTATTGGAAATTAATACTTATCAAGGGCAGCTATTTAATCTTTATTTATTATAGTTTATTTACGCAAATATATTATATTTTCAAAATAATTCAAATTAATACATTATTTTTTAATATAATGTATTGAATGTATCAATTTTGAGCAAAGAGTAAAAAAAAACGATGTTTTCGAGACCAGTCGTGACAGAGGGGCAAGCGTTCAATTGTTGATGATTGTTGTTAATTAAAAAATAACAATTACGTTAAATACATATTACAACCTGACAAACCTGATCGACCTCCCGGACGCCCAAGGAAGCGCTGGTTGGATGTCGTGATGCAGGACATGAGAGCCAATGGTCTAACCACCGAGGACGCAAAAGATCGTGCAGAGTGGAGTAGGTTGAGTAGGAAGGCAGACCCTGGTAATAGCCGGTATTAATGCCAGGAAGAAGAAGACATATTACAACCTGATAATAGTAAAAAAAATCCATTTTATCTTGGACATTGGAGTACAGAACCCTAAAAACAAGAAGGAGCTTAGTATATATATTCATAAAATTGTCACAAGGCACAGTTAATCGATGGTCGTAATAGCAAGACAATGCAATCATTAAAGAACGATTCATTCTTAGAATACAATCCTGATACCTTACAATTTCTAAGGGAGCAGTATAACCTAGACAAGCCAGGGGAAATCCAAGAAGCCATCGATTTGCTGGAGGAATGGATAAAGAAGCAGCCTCATTTCAGGAAGAAGGACTTTCGTAAGTTAACTATTTGCATGCTGACTTATTTTCATTCCTACTAAAACTGTTGTATTCATATATTTTTTATTGTTTTAACAAAATCAGCAGTAGGCAGAGAAAACCCAGAGTTAAGACACTACGTTCCCCACTTTCTGCCGAATTCTGCAGGCATTGCGTATTGAGTGGCAGAGGTCAACGCTGCCCTTTGCCTTGACACCAGAATGAAGAAATCGAAATATAAAAATAAATAAATATTTCACTTCTTTGAGTGGGGATTGAACCCACAACCGTCGCGTTACAGTCACACCCTTGTGCCGCTGCGCCACGACGGCCTTTGATATATGTATGCCTAATACAATTTTACAACATATATATATGTTTCAGCAAGGGATTATTTGGAGAGAACTATTATAATTAGCGAAGGTTCCGTAGAAAGAGCGAAATTCAAATTGGATAGAATATGCACATACAGAACGTTGTATCCTAACTACTTTGGAGTACGTGACTTGAGGGAATGTGAATCATTAAAATATTTGTAAATATTTTTTTTTGTTTTATGAATATATTTAATACTAGCGGACGCGCGCAGCTTCGCCTGCTTCTTTGTACCCTAAGGCGTGAATTACAATAAACCATAAAACACGTGTTCAATGAAATATTTTTAAGTCTCAATTTCAAATTTTATAAAAATCGGTGGCGATTTCAGATTTTTTCATACAAATTTGCAACCCCTTATTTCACCCCTTTAAGGTTAAAATTTTTCAAAATCCTTCTTAGTGGATATCCAGATTACGAAAGTAAACATCTGTCCAAATTTCACGTTTCTACGCACAGCGGTTACGGCTGTGCGTGCGTCTTACCTCAGTCAGTGAGGACAAGTCCTTTTATATATATAGATTAGCTGCTATCGTAGAATGGATAGAGATATCGCCTATTATGTTTTCTTTAGCTTTACGCTGTGACCCGCAAATAGCAGGGTAGGCCGATAGAACCTGGGAAGCTAGTGTTAGGACTTTCCGTTTCCATTAAGATATTTTCTTTCCCCCTTACCACCCTCGAGGAACGAGGAAACGAAAATATTACATATTTCAAAGTCTATAATGCTTTTATGTTGTTATTAATAATAAATTTTCCTGTTTCTTTCTTGTTTTTAGACCAAATGCGTTTATGCGTAAATTAACAAAGGAACACTATAGAACATACGTTTTCAAAAATAAAGCGAAAATCTATCCAAGTGGCCTCGTGGACTCATTGTATCAATTTTTCTTCATGGTAAGACTTTTTTAATATAACCTATATATATATTGACGACCTAAAGTATATTGTATAAGTAGTCGTACATAACTATAAATTACAATTGAAAAATTCATTAAAATTTCACTTCTGTCAATCTTTTTTATGATTTTTAACCGACTTCAAAAAAAGACGTTTTTGTAGACGGTCAAATATCATATATTAGATATGTTTTATCTTATTCTTGGCAATAGAGGCAAAAATAAGATTAATATATATTAATTGCATATTTAATGAAGAAAAGTTAATAAATTAATAAATTATTTAAAAACCTAAATTTACATGCATCTAATATTGCAGATTATAGTAATAAAAGAATCATATTAGAAATAATTAAAGTTGTCAGTCAATTCTGTTTATTAAATGAATCATCATGTAATTCAAGCGGGCGAAGCCGCGAAGGCCGCTAGTATGTAAATATATGATACCTATACAAATAGATTTAGTTTAAGTTTTCACAAATTTGCTCGTATTAATTAGAAAATTTTCAAATTAATGTTTTTTTTTTATTTATTTTAAATTTTAGCAATGTGAATATATCCAAGCTTACGATTATTGCAATGGTTTAGTGTTTATATTGGATTTTAGTGAAGCTAATATAATGGAGACATTGAAAGCTTGCAATATGTCAGAGATGCAAAAAGTAATTGTTATAATGAAGGTAATATTTAAAGATATTTAAGATATTCAGGTAAGTACCAAGTTCGTATCAGGAGCGACCCAATGCGATAAATTATATTAAGAATTCTGTTTTATATCTTTTGAAAGGTAAATTATAACTAATTGAATAATGCTTCACGCTGTATCCCAGCAGGGTAGGCAGAGGGAACCTAGTGTTAGGCTAACATCGCGCTTTACCTCGACAGCAGAGCGAAAAAATGGAAATATAAATTTAATTAAATATGATTGCGGGTTCGATCTCGAGGAAATTAAATATTTAATATTTCCATTTCCTCGTTCTAATAAGGTCATTGAATTCTGCCACTCAATACGCCATGACTCCATAATTTGACAGAAAGTGAGAAACGGAGTGTCTTAACTCTTGGTTCACTCCGTACCCTGCTGTATGCGGGATACAGCGTGAAGCTGATACATTTCAACATTTACAGGAAGGATACGGAATGAGGATAAAAGATGTCCATCTTTTATCACAATCAAAGGCAATAGATGCAATTATATCGTTATTTAAACAAGTGTTTAGCGCAAAGCTTGCAGCTCGAGTTGTCGTACACAAGACCTTGGATTCTTTACACCAATATGTACCTCAGGAAATCTTACCAAAAGATTACGGCGGCAATGAAAAGCCGTTGCAAGAATTGTATAGTAAGTGTTAGTTTAGCTTCATGCTTTAAGCATATAGCAGGGTAGCTAGATGTAATTTATTGTTAAGATACTCCGTTCCCCACTTTCTGTCAAATTCTGGAGATATTGCGTGTTGAGTGGCGGAATTCAACGCCGCGCTTTGCCTCGATACCAGAGCGAAATGGAAATATAAATTTAAATAAATATTTCTTTTCCTCGAGTGGGGATCGAACCTAGAACCAGTCGCGTTTACAGTCACAGTTTGTGCCCCTGAGCTACGAGGGCCTCAAACGACAGGACATAATTACTATAGAGAAAATGACCACCACCACCACTTTCATATATTGCATTTACTTTGCAGGTGACTTTCTAGATATTATCAATGAAGGAGAGTTTCTAGAATATATAAAGGAAATGAATGAGGCGACTACAAATGAGGAAATGCGTATCCTGACAGATGAAAACCAAGTTTTGGGCGTCCCGGGTACCTTCAGAACTTTGAGCGTTGATTGATAGCAATTGTCTTAAAAACCTAATTCTAGTTTAAAATAAATGGAAGGAAATAAATAATAATTATCTTTAATTGAAATTGTTTATGGTGTGATAATAAAGCAACTGAAAATATATATTATTTATTTGTAGAATGTATTTCTTAAATGGATTTACCAATACTTGAAAAATTCGTTATTTACCAGGTTCACGCTTTATAAAAATACACTCTCTCATCAATTGACAAGATATTGCGTGTTCATTAACGTAACTCAACGCCGGACTTTATCTGTAGAAGTAAAAACATGAATTAAATTTAAATATCTGTAAAGACAATTACATGCAATTCTCTTTAATTTTTAATTCCGGGCCATAGACATAACTACGTCTATGGTTTGAAATAGATAATCTGTACAAATAGTTAAGCTATACAAACTGTCAACAAAGATCTTTTTAATTAATTTTGCTGAACACGTGTAACATAAAAATTTGTTAGAAGTAATAGACATTAAATGTCGTTTCTTTAACAAGAAACTCAGTGTGTTTTAATTTCTACTATAAAATAACATTCACATTATATATCATAAACTTTCTTTCGAATAGGAATCGAACTCACAACCCTCTCGATTCAGAATCTATGCTACTGCTTTACAACGGCTTCAATATTATAATTATGTTATACGTTAATAGAATTCGAACCTGTAGCTATTACCCTAGATTGTTCATTAAATGTATCGCTTAATTAACTCCTATACTAGCATATAGCTAGTGATGTATTTATTTTTAGCTTCGCTCCTAATTAGGCGTATGGCAAAGTAGGCAAAGGCACTCTAGGATTGAGATACGGAGTTCTCAACTTTTTCCCCATATTTAGCGGAACTCAACGCTGTGCGTTGTCTTGTAACCGGAGCAAGGTTAAAATGATTTATTCTCATATCCTCTGTTTTCCGCTTTTCGGTCATTTAAAAACATCATGTAATGCGAGAAGAAATTTATTGGTACGTTTTAACGGTTTGTAATAAAGTTGCTATTCAATTTTTTTATTGTTATTTTTATAAAAATAAAAAAAATGGTAAAAAAAATATTATAATAAAAAAATAAAAATGTGTAGAAATTTGTAAAAGTCGTTTTTTTTTCTGTGCCCCAAAAGATTGTAGACATTAATATTTGATTATACGAGTAAATTTCAGCTCGGTACACTTGCATATGTCCTGTTGAGAAATGTATATTCTCATAGGATTATAAGGGCTATTTTTTTATTCCCGCAGAGGAAACGTCCGTTCCCCAATTTTCGGTCAATTTTAGAGACTGTTGAGTTGGGGAACGGCCAACGGCCTTATAAGTATTTTATTAACCGACTTCTGTAAGAAAAGGAGGTTATCAATTCGACTGTATTTTTTTTTATGTTTGTTACCTCATAACTTTTGACTGGATGAACCGATTTTGAAAATTTTTTTTTGTTTGAAAGGTAGCTCCATGTCTGACAATGGTATCTATGAGAAAATCACATATGTCTTAAATTTGCATTAGGTATGTGCGCGACAAATAGACGAATAACTAAATGTCGCGCCAACCGATTTTGATGATTTTTTTTTATTTGAAAGGATACACTTCACGTATAATTTGGTGAAAGTTTGGTTATGTTCCGATTATGGGATCCGGTGAAAATTGAGAAAGTTTGTTTTTTTTTGTATAAAATTGATTATGATTATGATTTGTGAGATTCCTGATCGACTTCAAAATTATAAAATCTTTGTATAATTATTTTTCACTTTTTAGTTCGTTGTTAGAAGTCGGTTTTTTTTTTGTTAAAAATTAATAATTACACAGACAGAATTCTTACTATTTCTCTTTAAGAAATCCAGAATGTTTTTTAAGAATCCTAAAAAGACATTTAAAATATCTATATGGTAAAAAAGATATCGAGTACTATTACAGCTATAAAGTTTCTTATCACCTATTAGAGTATATTTGGTGCGTTATCACCCGAATTCTGTCATTGCCATCTTTTCCTTCGCTTTTATGGGCTCTCAGGGCTATATAGCAGACATCATCACATTACTCCTAATTTATTGACGCAAAAAGTAAAGAATATAACATAGTAATTCATTAAATAACAAGAATTAATAGAAATTATATTAAATATGTATCTACACTATTTCATTCATCTTAAGCATTATCGAAATCTTAAAAAAAAATGAATCTTAAATAGCAAACAACGTATTTTAACACTACAAAGGGAATCAAATTTCTACCTAGAATTATGAAATTTGGCAACTAGCATCTATAGATGTACTATCTATAGATGCTAGCTGCCAAATAGATCAGGAAAAGATCTGAAAATTCTACATTTGTGGTTAAGTCCTAAAAAATAATAGCCTTAAAAGGGGGGCGAAATTTGGTATTAAAGCCCCTAGTTCAAGTAAAGTATCAGATGAAAGGATTCTGGCAAAGCTAAGCCTGAATTTCAGAAAAACCTCGAGACATAAAATTTTTGTACGGAACACTTGGTGGGCGAGCTCAACTCGCGCTTGTCCTGTTTTTCATAGACACGTGTCTTGACAATCATAGGTAAAACTGTATTTTTCCAATATATTATGTAATAGTAGTTATATAAGTCTTTATTTCACTTTTTTACTGAAACGCAAATTAAAAATAGAATTAGAATTTAATGCAATTATTAAAAAAATATGAGTTATATATTTAATTACAATAGAGAAGTTAATTATAATTAAAATTTCCTTATATAAATATTTATAAAATTGTAGCAAAGCCACAGTTGATTAAAGATTTCTACAGTAATATAATGCAATCATTAAAGAACGATTCATTCTTAGAATTCAATTCTGATACCTTACAATTTCTAAGGGAGCAGTATAATTTTGACAAGCCTGGCCAAATCGAAGAAGCCATCGATTTGCTGGAGGAATGGATAAAAAAGCAGCCGCATTTCAGAAAGAAAGATTTCTGTAAGTTTAAAATTTTCTAAGCTGGTATTTCTTTTCCACTTAAACTATTTTATTATTATCCTATATCTTATAAAACAAAGTCGCTTTTCGTGTCTGTCTGTTGTTTCTAACTCTTCTTCTTCTAAACCACCCAACGGATTTTGAAGCCGTTTTCACCATTAGGTCGAGTATTTTTCGTAGAAGGTTTATATATAGTTTATTATTTGTACATTCTTATGTAATTAACATAAATACGATAAATGTGTATAAAGTCCTACCCGTTGAGACACTTTCGCGCATGCGCTGCTCTAATGGTAAGTACTACATGAAAATAATGTACTGGAGTATTGTTCCTCTTAATAAGATCTACAAAAAAGTCCGCGATGGCATATTCATATCTTTTAAGAATAACGTGTAGTGATCATATTTCTGTCTAAAAATAATAATTTCAATATATTTTTTTTGTGAGGGATATTTTTCTATAATGGTGTTAATTGTTATCCTTTAAAATACTTTATTAATTTTCTACGTTAAACGAAGATAAAATTTGCTTTTACAATATTTCGAAATTGCGAATAGTTTTACAGAAAAACGCATTTAATTGTTAACACATCCCGCTGTTGACACATCAGCTGTATGTTACTTAAGTTTCACTTATCCCTTACTCTCAGCATATAAATAAGTACATTAGTTACGTTGGCCATTTAATGTAGACCAAAACTGTCTTTAACTGTTCATTTCATTTTAATAAGTACTTTAGAAGTTGTTACAATATCACAAAATCCTTGCTGCGAAACGGCTCGCCACTCGCCATGCGTCCGCCGTGCCCACCTGCCTTACACGCATCGGTGGTTCAGTGGTAGAATGCTCGCCTGCCACGCGGGCGGCCCGGGTTCGATTCCCGACCCATGCATTCTATTTAATTTTCCTCACAGGCAGCCACGTCGTGCTTGCTTTTTATCAGGGACAGAATACCCCCTTCAGCATTAACCACAAGCTCGAAAAAAAAAACCCGGCTGCCTCTAAAGCAACGAAGATTTAGTTAGATGCTTTTGTACGTATTGGATAATTGGAGTTGAATGTATTATTTAAGCGCGATATATTTGGTTTCACATTTTTTGTAGTAGTTATTAGTAGGTAGGTTTTTGCTTATAATTTCTTCCATTTAAAAATAGTCATTTAACTATCTAAAAATAGTCATTTAAATATATTTTAATAAGTATTTGAAAAGATTAGTAGCACAGATTTAAAATTACGGTACCTACTAAAAAATCCTTGCTGTGTAAAACAATTGGAATTTCCTTATTGAAACTACAAAAATGCGGGTTGCATTAAGGTTTAATTAATTTTCACATTATCTTAAGTGCTTTGCAAACATACATTACATGAATAATCCAGTAGTTAAAGCGGGCGAAGCCGCAAGAGGGTCGCTAGTTTAATATATGAATAATATAATTTTACAATATACAGAGTGGAAGAGGCAGCGCTCCTTTTACTGAAACTGCATATAGGGTAAAATATTTCACATCCAGAATTAAAGAAATTCTTCAAGGTACCTCAACAGTTTGGACGTAGGATTTTTTTTTCATTTCACAAATTTTATCCATACCTGTATTTCGTGTGACGCACACATACGTATGCGACGTTTCCGATTTGACAGGTAAGTGTGTGCGTGCCTATGTTATACTTTACAAATGGCGTTTAATTTTTGGCGTTTACTTTACAAATGGTGTATAATTTTATTATTTATTTTGTTTGAAAAAACAACTTTTTCATTTTTGGGAATTATTTTTTTTCTTAATTATATTAGGCTTTAATAGAGTAGTTAAAACTGTGGTTTCATTTAAAGTGCCACTGACAATTCCATCCTGTATATGTATATGTTATGTTTCAGCAAGGGACTATTTGGAGAGAACTATTATAATTAGCAAAGGTTCAGTGGAAAGAGCGAAATTAAAATTGGATAGAATATGCACATACAGAACGTTGTATCCTAAATTCTTTGGAGTACGTGACTTGAGGGAATGTGAATCATTGAAAGATATGTAAATATTTTTTTTTTATTTTTTGTTATACTTTTTTAAAGTCCAAATAAATTGAAATATATTTGTACCCACGCCTCTTGGGAACCGTAACCCCTAACAGCCTCTTGGAAACAATTGCTGTTATTTTTGTATTATTTTTTATTTTAGACCCAATGTTTTTCTTCCTAAACTAACAAAGGAACACTACAGAATATATGTTTTAAAAAATAAAGCAAAAACCTATCCAAGTGGCCTCATGAACTCATTATATCAACATTTCTTCATGGTAAGACTTTTTTTGTAACTAACATAATTATCGATTTAAGTTCACTCTGGTATCGAGGCAACGCAACGGTGCGGCGTTTAATTCCACAACTCAACAGGCAATGCCTCCAGAATCGGTGGAAAGTGGGAAATGTTAACATTATGTTCCCTCTATCTATCCTGCTGTGTGCGGGATACAGCGTGAATCTGATTTAATTTATTTTTTTATATATTTTTTTTACTTGCAGTAAATATATTTTTTAATGAAATCTACTTCTAATTGCAGCAATGTGAATATATTCAAGCTCGCGATTATTGTAATGGCTTAGTAATTATTTTGGACTTCAATGAAGCTAATATAATAGAGACGTTGAAAGCGTACAATATTATCGAGATGCAAAACTCTATGGATGTAATAAAGGTAATAATTACTTTTTCCAATCTCTTCCTTCTCAAATTCTTCTTTCAGATTCTCACTTTAGATATACTGATAATTCTTATTAGTAATAATTTTGTTACTTAATAAAAAATAACAAATAAGAACTAAAAATCTGCATAATTTTTAACTTTTTTTGGTGTCTTTTTTAGTTTTAAAGGCATTTTCATATCATTTTACCATAGGCATTTTTATTCATTTTAATATTTACAGGAAGGATATGGAATGAGAATAAAAGGCATCCATCTCTTATCGCAATCGAAGGCTATAGATGCAATGGTATCATTTTTCAAGCAAGTTCTTAGCGCGAAGCTTGCAGCCCGATTCGTCGTACACAAGACCCTGGATTCCATGCACCAATATGTACCTAAAGAAAACTTACCAAAAGATTACGGCGGCAATGAAAAACCGTTGCAAGAACTGTACAGTAAGTGCTAATTTTTTTCATTAGATTCACGCAGGATGAACGCATAGAAGGATAGGCAGAGGGAACCTAGTGTTAAGACAACCACCAGAGTTATGGAGGCAGTTGGCAGGCATTCGTGTTGGGTGGCAGGATCAAAGCCGCGCTTTGCCTCGACTCTAGAGCGAAGAAATGGAAATATAAAGTGAGGCCAGTCGTAGCACAGGGGCACTAATTGTGACTGTAAAACCGACTGGTTGCGAGTTCGATCCCCACTATAGTATATAAAATCGAAAGGTCACTCACTCATCACGAAATCTCAGAAACTACATGTGCTAGAAATCTCAAATTTTGCATAGGAGTTATTTATAGGACGTAGGTGCTCGCTAAGACGGGAATTTGCAATATTCGATTTCTAAAGGGTTGTTTTTGGGGCCGAAAGTTTGTATGAAACTTCGTTACTACGAATGCTAGGAGTTTCAAATTTTGCATGGACGTCACTACGACGTAGTCATGGTGACAGAAATTAATAATAACATAGTTCACGCGCGTGAAACCGCGAGCGAGCCGCTAGTATATTATAAAAGTTTGTAAAGTTTTAGTGAAAGATATAATTTTTCACATCCCCTTATTCTTCATCCCTTTTTCTGAAATGGTCATAACCTCCACTACCAATCTATTTTATTTGTATTGCAGGTGACTTCATAGATACTCTTACTAAACCAGATTTTCAAGAATATATAAAGGAAATGAATAAGGCGACTACAGATGAGGAGTTACGTATCGCAAAGGATGAAAACCAAGCTTTGGGTGTCCCGGGTACCTTCAGAACTTTGAACGTCGATTAATAAAATATAATTTTAACCATATTGTCGTAACAACTTAAAGTAATGAAGGGAAATAAATAATATTTAATTAAATTAAGTCACTAAAAATATGTATTATTTACTTGAAAAAAAATTTTTTTTAATGGGTTTACCATATATTATTTTTGCTGTCTTTCCTCACTTAACTATTTAAGGCTGTGGCGCAGTAGTAAAAGCGTAATTGTAAACGTGTTGGTTGTAAGTTCGGCTCCCATTCGTGGGAATGAATTCTTTAATATTTTATTTTTTTCTCTCTGGTGATATGGCACAAACGGGATGCGAAAATTCGGGTTAAGTGGCAACGAAGTATCGTAACACTACGCCTCACTCTTTTCTCTGGCTTGCTATATGCGGGATACAGCGTGAAACTGAAAAAAAAGGGAACAGAATAAATATTTTTTAATAAAATTTTTGGACCACATTTACTACATAATGCATATAACACTCGAAAATTAAAATTTAGTATATGAATAATCGACTGTCGCATTTATTTACTTTATTACTTCTAACATAACACTTTAAGTTAAAAAATTCGTCTAACACTTGTCAAATGTCACTTCACTTTAAAGTGCCATAAAATATCTCGAGAGTACACGTTTAGTATCCTATATCTTATAAAACAAAGTCGCTTTTTGTGTCTGTCTGAACTTTCTAACTCTTCTTCTTCTAAACCACCCAACGGATTTGGATACGGTTTTCACCATTAGGTCGAGTATTTCTCAGGGAAGGTTTATATATAGTTTATTATTTGTACATTCTTATGTAAATTAACATAAATACGATAAATGTGTATAAAGTCCTACCCGCTGAGACACTTTGGCGCATGCGCTGCTTTAATGGTAAATACTACATGAAAAAAATGTACTGGAGTATTGTTCCTCTTAATAAAATCTACAAAAAAGTCCGCGATGGCATATTCGTATCTTTTAAGAATAACGTGTAGTGATCATATTTCTGTCTAAAAATAGTAATTTCAATATATTTTTTATTGTGAGGGATATTTTTTCCATAATGGTATTTATCCTTATCCTTTAAAATACTTTATTAAATTTCTACGTTAAACGAAGATAAAATTTGCTTTTTAAACTATTTCGAAATTGCGAATAGTTTTAGAGAAAAACGCATTTAATTAATGACACATCACGCCGTTCACACATCAACTGTATCGAGTCAAGTTTCACTTATCCCGTACTCTCAGCATATAATATTAGTATATTAGTATAATAAGTATATTAGTTACGTTGGCCATTTAATGTAGATCAAAACTGTCTTTTCTGTTTTTCATTTTTAATAAGTACTTTAGAAGTTGTTACAATATCAAAAAATCCTTGCTGCGAAACGCGCCTCGCGACGTTATGCTTATACAAGCGAGTCCGCCGCGCCCGCCTGCCTTACACGCATCGGTGGTTCAGTGGTAGAATGCTCGCCTGCCACGCGGGCAGCCCAGGTTCAATTCCCGGCCGATGTATTCTATTTAATTTTCGTCACAGGCAGCCACGTAGTGCTTGCTTTTCATCAGGGACAGAATACCCCCTTCAGCATTAACCACAAGCTCGAAAAAAAAAACCCGCCTGCCTTTATAGCAACGAAGATTTAGATGCGTTTGCACGTATTGGATAATTCGAGTTGAATGTATTATTTAATGTCATTTAACTATCTAAAAATAGTAATTTAAATATATTTTAATAAGTACTTGAAAAGATTAGTAGCACAGATTTAAAATTACGGTACCTACTAAAAAATCCTTGCTGTGTAAAACAATTGGAAAATCCTTATTGAAACTACGAAAATGCGGGTTGCATTAGGGTTTAATTAATTTTCATATTATCTTAAGTGCTTTGCAAACATACATTATATGAATAATCCAGTAGTTAAAGCGGGCGAAGCCGCAATAGGGTCGCTAGTTTTATTATAAAGTTAAATTATCCGCCGCCGCTCTCATTGGAGTTTATAACTGGTTTTACATTGTTTAAAAGTAAGATACCGTTTTTTATTTTTGAATTTGGTTAAGGACTTGTTAAAAAAATACTGGCTCAAGTACGGAGAACATAGAGTTGGATTACTTAGTGTTAATAAACCACGTGTTTTGTGTAATGAGATAAAAAAATCGATAATAATTTATATATATATATATATATACATTTTTACTATTTTAGCTTCAGGCTTTAACCCTAGTTAGGTTAGAGGGTTAGCTAGATGAAGAACAGCAAACGCACCAGTCTCAGGGTATTTTTTTCGCCTCGTCCGTTGCCATCAACCCTTCCGTACATTCTCTGCGGTGGTCCTCGTGATTTTTACGTGACCTTCTCCCCGTATCTTCGATATGGTGTTCTTGAAGATAATCCGAGGTTTTGCCCTGCAACATACATACTTTTATCTAAATTTTATTCCACCTTACTTGTCGCACATATATCAATGTAGGAAGAGAGAAAATAGTGTCCAAATACTCCGTTTTCTGCATGTATTCAACACATTGAAGGAGAGAAAAAATATTTCCCCTAGTAAGACGCAGTCTTTCGATATGGTGACCTCATTCTCATATATTCCCATAAATTTGATTCGAACCCACGACTCACATTTATATAGACGTATATTTTTCAAAAGCCACGTAAAAGATTGAGAGAAATGAGTATTTAGAGAACTAGATATTTAGAGGTGAAGCCGCTCCAGACATGAATAATACATTTGTACACCTTTCTGTTTTGAGGACAAATGTTATGCGGCGTTTTCAAGCGATGCATATAGAATTTATATCAACAATGATATTCTATATATAGTATACTTGTTTTTGTTTCTTTAGACGAAAATATAAGACAGGTAAAAATAATCTAACTTATTAAAAATCATTTTAGGAATTATTATGAAAAAATATATATAAACAGGCCAGTCGTGGCGTAGGAGCGCAAAGAATGACTGTAAATGCAACAGGTTGTAGGTTCAATTCCCTAAATTTTCTAATAATGACTTGCCTAAATAAATTGAAGCGACTTTATAATTTAGACATTTAATTCTGTTTATCTATTAGTTAAAGTTAAGTTAAAATAAAATATGGGAACATAAATAAAAATTGGTTAAGTGTGAGTGGGACTCGCCCACTGAGACTTCCGCAATTTCAGGATTGTAGGCCAACAGGAAGTGTTTCTGCATCTCTTTGAATTAATTCTCCAAAATTATTATATATTCCCAATCTTTTCTACTTTATTTTTTTTTCCAAAATTCCTCATTTTAATTTTTTAATAAAGTAATAGAATTTTCAATATTGTATTTTGTTTCTTATAATTTTTTTAAATCCTATAATATATTTTTTAACCATTACCGAATTGAACAAACAGGTTCCCGCATTTCCCCATAGAGAGGAAATCACATATATGGATCTAATGTCTAAAATAAAGAGATTATTATTATTATTATTATATTCACATAAGCTAATGAAAATTAATCACTTTATGTTACTTTGCTATATTCGAATAGTAGGCGCTTGTAATTTATTAGAGTATTGTTATTATAATTGAAAGTGTCCAAAATAAATTTATACGGCGATTACTTTACAAATTTAAATTAGATAACTCTCATAACCTAAATATACTATCATTAAAAAAACGAAGAGGATATAGAGATCAAATTTTTTTGTATAAATTGTTACACAATCTTATAGATTCCAATTATCTGCTAAGTAATATTCACATAAAATGTCCAACTTTTAGTGCCAGATCTAGGGACACCTTTTACATTTCTGCTCGAAAAACCAATTATGCCCAAAATTGTTTTATACTAAGATCTTGTAGGGCATACAATAATTGCTTTAGTGATATTGACATTTTTCATAGTAGTTTGATGCAGTTTTCATGTAAGATCATTGACAAAATTCAAAATTCTGTAAATCTTAACCTAATGTAAACCTTAACCTTTCATTCGTAAAAATCTTTGTTTTTTTTTTTTCTCTTTAGACAGTAAATTTAATTTTTAATTGTTAATTAGCAACATATTCACTCCATGTTTTATGTATAAGTGGAAACTTTATTGGCAGTTGGAATATGGATATGTATTATACTAAAAAGTACTGTAAAATGCTGTTTGTTTCCCAACTTAAAATAAATAAATAAATAAATAAATAATGTTAGATTAGATATATAGATAACCCTGACTATCCTGCTGTGTGCCCGCACATACAGCAAATCTCAGGAACTATTGGTTCAAATTTAAAAAAAAATGTGTCGAGTAGTCCGTGTATCAAGGGCTATATAACAAACAGGTCATTATTTCTCGATGTAACTCAGTGTACCTTTTTTAATCGTGAGGTGATGAAGGCCATCCACACTACCCACTAAAACCTCACGGTGTTCCCCCTCCACGAAACCAGAACCACGGGAGACAAAAGATTCCTCCACAATCCTGGTAAATCAGTGCACCTGCAGTCACAGTTACTTCAGGCGCTTAAAATGACATGTCATGTGTCATGTGTCATCTATGACACACACAAAACAGCATGTAAAAGCTAGTGTTTATATTTTAAAAACGTTTAATCAGAGCAACTTAAAAACATGGTAACATTTCACAACCCTTCAATATTACATGACAAACTGACGTGCCCGTACAATTTAGGGGTTGCTTCTGTAAACAAAAACGCCGACCTTGTAAAATATTTACATGTCTTTTGCCTTTTCTGTCTCGCTATTATATATTCAAACCTCGTGCGCGTCGAAAATTGTTTGTATAAAAAATGTTTACAGAATTGGTGTCCTTTTTGTACGTTTTATTTTTCAGGTATTTACTTGGGGGGTTGCTTGTTATATTGCATTAATCGCCTTCTACGAGAACTTATAATTGTTGTTAAATCTTAATTGATAGTATCTTAAAGTTTAAATTGAAGCTTATTTTTTAAAAGCTTTTATTTAACTTGCAATGTATGTATGTGGGTTCGGGTGAAATCTTAGAGCTCAATTTTGAAGTAGATATCGTCAACCGATTGAGCTGAAATTTTGTATACACGTTTACTTTGGATGACAATGCACGATAAAATATGTGACGTCATTCTAAATGTAATATGGCGGACCATGCAAGATGGCGGAATAGTTATTTTTAATGTACTTCTACAATATGGGTATCAAATGAAAGAGCTCGTTGAGAGCAACTTGAAAAATAATGTGATGTCACTCTAAATCCCATAAGGAGGATATTGAAGATAGCCGAGTATCTATTTGGTCTACTTCTACAATATAGATATTAAATGAAATGGGTCGTTGACCGTAACTCTAAAAATAATGTGACGTTATACTAAATCCAATATGGCGGAACATCTAAGATGGCGGAATAGTTATTATTTATGCACTTCTGCAATGTGGGTATCAAATGAAAGATCTTGCCGAGAACTATTAGAAAAATAATGTGACATCACTTGAAATCCAATAGAATCGTGCCGATTCAAGTTTTTTGTGCTTTCATATAATGAAAGGTATGTTCGTACGATTGAGCTGAAATTTTGTATACACGATTGGTTTGGATGACAATGCACAATAAGGTTTGTGACTTCATTCTAAATACAATATGGCGGACCATCCAGGATGGCGGAATAGTTATATTTCATGAACTTCTATAATATGGATATCAAATGAAAGGGCTTGTTGAGAGTAACTGGAAAAATGATGTGACGTCATTCTAAATCTAATAAAGCGGACCATCCAAGATGGCGGAATAGTTATATTTAATGCACTTCTATAATATGGGTATCAAATGAAAGGGCTTCTTGAGAGCAACTTGGGAAATAATGTGACGTCATTCTAAATCCAATATGGGGGACCATCCAAGATGTACGAATAGTTATTATTTTTGCAATTCTGCAATATGGATATCAAATGAAAGGGCTCATTGAGAGCAACTCGAAAAATAATCTAACGTCATTCTAAATCCAATATGGCGGACCATCCAAGATGGCGGAATAGTTATATTTAATGCACTTCTATAATATGGGTATCAAATGAAAGGGTTTCTTGAGAGCAACTTGGGAAATAATGTGACGTCATTCTAAATCCAATATGGGGGACCATCCAAGATGTACGAATAGTTATTATTTTTGCAATTCTGCAATATGGATATCAAATGAAAGGGCTCATTGAGAGCAACTCGAAAAATAATCTAACGTCATTCTACATCCAATATGGCGGACCATCCAAGATAGCCAAATAGGTAATTTTAGTCTACTTGTACAATATGAATATCTATTGAAAGGGCTCGTTGAGAGTAACTCGAAAAATGTGAGATTTTTCTAAATCCAATATGGCGGAACATCTAAGATGGCGGAATAGTTATTATTTATGCACATCTGCAATACGGGTATCAAATGAAAGAGCTTGCCGAGAATAATTAGAAAAATAATATGACATCGAGTGTGAGAAACCAGAAGGTTGAAGGTTGAAATGCCAGGAGGAAGAATCCTCTTGGCATTAATCCCGGCTATTGCCAGGGTCTGCCTTCCTACTCAACCTACTCCACTTTGCGCGGTCTTTAGCGTCCTCAGTGGTTAGACCATTGGCTCTCATATCCGGCATCACGACATCCAACCAGCGCTTCCTTGGGCGTCCAGGAGGTCTCACTCCAGGAACTGATATAGCAAGGCACTTGCATCTGACTTAGTTCTTAGACCGGCGCGTAACGTGGCCATATCATCTCAGGCGGCGCTCTTGGAGCTTATCCGCTACGTCACGGACCCCAAGACTACCTCGAACGAATGTGTTGCGTATGCGGTCAGACCGCGTTACGCCGCACATCCACCTCAGCATCTTCATTTCCGTGACGTGAAGCTCCTGAGTGTGCCGAGATAGTGCTGGCCAACATTCGCTGCCGTATAAAAGAACCGGTCGTATGATGCTCTTGTATATCAGTCCCTTGAGCTTGGCGGTTTTCTTCGGTCACAGACCACACCAGTGACCTCCCGCCATTTGGCCCAGGCAGCATTATCCGGCCATGGACATCGTGATCGATGCCTCCAGACTCGAGCATAACGGATCCAAGGTACCTGAACTTTTCTGACTTAACGGCTGGCTCAGGACCTATAAGGATCGTGCTCGAGTCCGGGCTCCCGCAGGCCATGTACTCGGTCTTCGACACATTTAGTTTAAGACCGCGGTTCTCAAGCGTACCCTTCCAGAGGTTCACTTTACGCTCCAGCGTCAGTCGGTTCTCGTCAATCGGAGCCCTGGTGAACCCCCACTGTAATCGGGAAGGGTCTAGTGTCGCCAACAGCATTCCTAACCATAGAAGAGGAATCGTGGTACATGTCTCTAGTGTGAGAAACCTAGCCAGTGGTAACTAAAAAGTAAAAAATAAATTATAAGCAAAAAATCATTTTTAGAAAAAGCTTTTATTTAAACGCTTTAAAAAGGAGAAAATAATTTTTTTCTTTTAAATTTTAACTATCAACTCATAACCTCATTGTACACAGTTTATATGATCATAAAAGCTTGTCGCGTTAATCAATATTTAATTAAATTGAAACTTTAAAAATTGAAACTTAGCAGATTTTACATAATTAAATTAGCTCTAGTTTAGTTACACAAGTAAATCGCGCGACAAGCTTTTATGATCATATAAATTGTGTACAATGAGGTTATGAGTTGATAGTTAAAATTTAAAAGAAAAAAAATATTTTCTCCTTTTTAAAGCGTTTAAATAAAAGCTTTTTCTAAAAATGATTTTTTGCTTATAATTTATTTGTTTTTAATATATCATTGAAATACTATATGAATTTACATTATATTAAGGTACAAAGGAATTAATACATCTATCAATCAATAAGTAGGACGAACCAGGACTTCACTACTGCTTAAATAGACTATAAGAAGTCCATCAGAGAGAGAGACGTTGTTCTCATGATGCTAATGTGTCAAATTGCTAATTGTGAGGTTGTAATTCGTACACCAATAGCTTGTTCTTCGACATGACTTGGATGTTCAGGATAAGATTGAAGATGCTTTGCTCTACTTGGATCGGTCTATTACTGGCAGGTTATCACCAATAGACCTGATATATTTCAAGTAGACCGAGAGGGGTGCCATACGATGATCGTGGAGGTGTTTATAAATTATCTAAATATTTAAACTTAGCTTTCGATATTACTGCCACGTGGAATGTCAATGTGTCTATTATCACGGTGGTAGTGGTTCAGTTCAGTTAATGGTTTAATAAAGAAAAGCGTCAAACAACAACGTAAGAGGTTATTGCTTAGCTGTTAAATCAAGAGCCGAATGCAGAAGGCGGTATTACTTGACGGTTTGTATTATAAAGAGGTTCCTGATTCTGGAGCCCTAGCTACCGATGGCCAGGACCCTTGCCCCATCGCGATTGTTTTTTTAAATATTTATAACTTCTTATATAAACTTTTTCTTCTGGCGACCTTCCCTTTTTATCTCTAGTAGGGCAACCAGAGATAATGTAGCGCTAAATTCTACTCTGTAGATCTCTTTTGTCTCTTCCTCTCTCATTAACCTCTACGTCCTCGTGCTTTTAACGTAACCGTCGTTCAGTAATATCGATTCTGTGTTCTCGAAGATCTCTCTCTGCCTCTCTTACCGCTCACTCGCCTTCTTCATAAATCTTTTCTATCGTTACTCATGCTCTCGACGTGAACATAAATATATTATTTTTCTTTCATCTTATATTACTTATTATTGGGAATTTCCGTCGCATAATTCTATAAAAAACATGTAAATACGTTCTAGTAAAATTTTAAAATGCCGCACTAAGCTGTTACTTTATACATTTACGACTTTTATTGATAGTTTTATTGTTTGTGTCTTTAATTTATTAGAATCTCGCTAGCTCTTTTATAATAAATATTAATAAAAAATAAAATATTCTTGAAAATTTCCTCTTGAAAATGAATACGTTATATCTATTACAAAAAAATATTATTATAATATTTCTGCAATAGATTTTTTAACATCAATTTGTATCTTGTATACTTATAGCAGTATCGGGTAGGACGAAAATCTAATGCTTAGGCACTCCTACATACTTTCCGCCTAATTTTTCTTTATTTTTCTCCCCAATCCTTGAAGGCATTATGTGTCAAGTGGCGGATCTCTTCTCTCTCCTCTGCCATGGAGAGAAAATAATGAAAATATTAATAAATAATAATTCATTCCCCCGAGGGGTAGAACCCACGACCGTCGCGTTACAGTCGCACTCTTGTGTCTCTAATATTGTTAAGATATTGCGACTTTTTTTACTTCCATAAGTATATTCCATTAAATTATGCCTTTTTACGTTTAAACATTATTTTTATACCTTACAAGGGGCCTTCGCTGTTTTTTATTATAAATAAATTAAGTATTCAACGTTGAGATGTAAATTTGACGATACTAGAATATGCAAATTACATTTTTTTAAATTATATTTTATATAACAACTTTATACGTACTGAAAATGTTTTTTTTTTATTATTGCTAGAACACTTTTATATATATTTATAACTTTTATATTTTATCTGAACTACCGTCGTAATGTTAGTAGGTAGACAGAACCTAGCCTTGGAAATCTCACTCCAGTCTATTTTAAAGTCATTTATCAGTAAAAAATAAAATAAAAAAAGGTAAATTATTTGACGTTAAAAAATTAATTCTTATAGCTTATTTTGAAGAAAATTATTTGGCGTTGACTTTCGAACACTCCACCGATGTCACTAGAAATAATAACGGACGTGTATTAATGGGAACGGAATTGTTATAATGGGAACGGAATACCCTAACGCTTGGTTTCTCTAACTACACAGCTTGGTTTGCACATACAGAGCGAAGTCACAAAAAAATCTTTGTTTGAGTACGTTGTGATACGTTCTTTGGTTAATCTCAGAAGCTACTGGATCGAAATAAAAAATAGTTTTTAGTCAATCAAATTAATCATTTCTATATAACGAACTAACTGTACTTGGTACCAGAGTTTCCTCTGGCACTTAGAACGTATCTCACGTGGCCTTCCAAACCCTTACTTATTCCCATTTCTCAACGGGAGCAAAGCCGCTGGTCAAAGCTAGTAATCAATATAATATACAAAACCCCTAAAAACAATAAATATATATTAATATTGCAATAAAATATCGTGATAATAAAATAATGCCTGCGGTCAACAGCCAAAAGACAATGGAAGGCAGTTCTGCTACGGTCGTAACTCACACTGGCCACGCCTAGCCGCTACCACTTGTTTACAGAAGCTGATTTATAGATAGATAGATATATAGATAGATAGATAGATATAGATTGTTAAGAGTCAAACTGTCGATGATACATACTTTTGTTTGTTTTTGGTTTGCTTAGAGACCGCTAAGACGGTTGTGGGTTCCATCCCCACTCGAGGAGGTGAAATATTTATTTATATTTATACTAGCGGCCCGCTCGCGGTTTCACCCGCGTGAACTATGTTATTATTAATTTCTGTCTCCATGACTACGTCCTAGTGACGTCTATGCAAAATTTGAGACTCCTAGCATTTGTAGTAACGAAGTTTCATACATACTTTCGACCCCAAAAACAACCCCTTAGAAATCGAATATTGCAAATTCCCGTCTTAGCGAGCACCTACTTCCTATAAGTAACTCCTATGCAAAATTTGAGATTCCTAGCACTTGTAGTTTCTGAGATTTCGTGATGAGTGAGTGACCTTTCGATTTTATATATATAGATTATCATATCTTCGTATTGGTATCGAGGCAAAGAGCGGCGTTAATTTCCGCCACCCAAGATATGCCTTCAAAATTTGGGGGAAAGTGGGGAACGGGATCTTAACACTATGTTCCCTCTGCCTTTCTGCTGTGTGCGGGATACAGCGTGAAGCTGATTTATTTTTTATTTTTTTTTTTATTTAAAACTTTGTCTATATTCTACTTTGTTAAGCCATTTATGTATACATATAACAAAGTAATTTTAATTATAATGACGATCTTTTATTATCATGTTTATGTCATAATAATAAAAATGTAAATAATAAAAGGAAAATTAATAAACACTAAGTAATGAATTAACGCTAAATATGTAGACTTTGTCAAGAGTTTGTTTTAAGAGGCCATCATGGCGCAGTGGTAAAAACGTGTGACTGTAAGCGCAGAGGTTATGAGATCGGTTCCCATTAGGAGAAATAAATTATTTTTCTTCCTCTTTCTGGCGACGAAACACGACGTTGAGTTCCCCCATTTAACACGCATTGTTTCGAATTAGACTGAGATCCCAGGGTCACCAGACCTATAACATTTTAGCAAAAAACCTATTGAAGTTATATAATATAGACATTTTTAATTTTACCTAGTAGCGTTCAGTTCAGTTAAGTTAGCACGTCTAACCTAGCAAATTATTTAAGAATGGACATGTATGTCTTATTCTTTCTGAAATCAATCTGTCTTCGTACCTGTGTAGGAAACTTGAGGGGAACCTAAAGGGAAACGTTCAGTTTTCATGTAACTGACCGCAGGTTCCCACTGGATCTCGAAGCAATTAACGTATTGCAATATAGGGTTCCTCGATAAAAGGACTGTCCAACGCAAAAATATATTATCTAGAAGCTAATATTTGTTATTTGTGCTTCTTAATTAGTGGAGGCACTAGCTTGTGACTGTAACGCGACGGTTGTGGGTTCGATTCTCATTCAGGGGAACGATGAAAGTTATTATTTCCCCTTAACACGCAACACCTCGAAAATTCGATGGGAACGGAGTGCCTTATCACTATATCCCTTGTGAAGCTGAAAAAGAAACTGGTAAAAGCTTACATTTATTCTTTTTTAAAACTTAACTAAGCATTTATGTGCTTAATAAAATAATAAAAATGAGCATGCATCAGTTTTTACAGAAGATTTTCCAAAAAATAATTACTTAATTGCCTGTAATAAGTGTAATCATAATTATAAATAATTCGAGATTACGAACTTATGGAAAAAAGAAACATTAATTAATATAATTTGCTATGGTGCATATGCATTAACACATTAATTTGCTATGGTATCAAGGCAAAGCGCGGCGTTAAGTTCAGTAGTGTAACTTGCACTACTGAACTTAACGCCGCTATGTCTCCAGAATTCGTCGGAAAATAGGAGAACTGCTGCGTGCGGGATACAGCGTGAAGCTGATTCAAATTCCGTAATTTTGTTATTAAATGGAAAGACCGATTTATTTAAGACAATAGAAAAAAACTATTTAACAGCAGATAAGTCAAGTTTGAACAAATATTTAACAGAAATTGTAGGGAAAAATACTTTTCCCCGACGACGTTGACAAAGAGGCCCTCAGTCACTAGGTACCTATGCAGCTGTCACAACACGACCTGGTTTCGTCTCGTGAAATCACAAAAGCTTGAAAGTTTTCCATTTTTATCTTTAAACATTTTTGAAATATCCCACTGGAATCGTTTATGAGTTTTCCAAAAACTGACCCTGTGGTGGAAATGAAACCCCAACATTCCTATATATGTACACTGAACTAAATACAATGTATCAGCTTCACGCTGTATCCCGCATACAGCGGGGTAGGCAGAGGGAACCTAGTGTTAAGACACTCCGTTCCCCACTTTCTGCCGAATTCTGCAGGCATTGCGTGTTAAGTGGCAGAATTTTGCCTTTGCGTTTGCCTCGACACCAGAGCGAAGAAATGGAAATATAAACGTAAATAAATGTTTCACTTCCTCGAGTGGGGATCGAACCCACAACCGCCACGTTACAGTCACACCCTTGTGCCGCTGCGTCACGACGGTAAAAAGTAAGAAGAACAAAATACAATTTAAAAAAGGGGTCAAATGCAAAACTGATTCACATATCGACATGATTCTGCAAAGTTCATGTAAAATTCAACAAAATATAACGCAATCAAAACCTAGAATAGTCCTATGTGCGCTGACTTAAAAGCTTTTATCTGTGCTGCAAGGAACCGTAAAACTAAATATTAATTTGAATCCAGGGGGCATTGTATGTTTAGTGGCAACCCCACAACCACGTTTACACAAATAACTGGTGTCTATTATTGTATGACATTTTCTTAGACCCCAAGTCACTATCTGATGATGGAATCCCATGGAAATTAAGGAAAATCGTCGAATTTTATAATCACGTACTTCTTCTTCATCTTCATCTAATGTCATTACTGCGGTAGTGATAGTGACAGAAGCCACAAGTTCTCAACGATCATAAGTTGGGGATTATTTTTTTTATACAAGTATTAATGAAGAAGAACGTGCTCAGCTGGTTTGGGCACGTCGAACGAATGAGTGATGAAACATTGGCAAAAAAGATTTATATTGGAAAAGTGAATGGTAAGAGAGGTAGGGAAGATTTAGACTTCCTCACAGGCAGCCATATAGTACTTGCTTGCTTCAGGGACAGAGTTCTCTCTCTCTTAAGGCCAGTAGTGGTGCTGATGTACATGTATAAGTGTGTGACTTTAAGTGCGACAGGTTCTGAGTTCGATTCCCACTCGAGGAGATAATGAATGGAAATATTTAATATTTTCATTTCTTCGCTCTGGCGTTGAGACAAAGTAAATTCGATAATTGCAGGCAATTGCACAAAATGGAAAGCGGGTTAATTAAAACAAAAACAAAAAATTAAACCTTCCGAATTATATTTAAATAATTATTAACAAATAGTAGGCAAATTTAATTCTATTAAATATTATAATAAATTACAATAAATCTTTGTTAAAACTAAAGTAACTTAATACGATTCGGTAATATTATATTAATCAAAATCTAATTTCTTAAAAGAGCCCACTAGGTATTCTTCCTTAACATCACCGGGCCTTCTCTTTTCATCAGAAATTTGTTGACAACAGCCTATTAGGTAGTTCTTTGTTGTGTCTTTTTTCATTTCTCGCTTGTATAGTTCTAAAAGGAAAAATAATATGTTATAGTTTCTTTTAAATTGAAGAAATTATTCTGGGATTTGCTGGTCGTTGTAAAGGCAAAAAATATCTAAAATAATTATATACTATATTTAATTAGAATTAATCAGCTTTAACCAAATATAGCAAGGTAGGCAAAGGGAACCTAGTGTTAAGACACTCCGTTCCCCTTTCCACAGAACTTTTCGAGGCATTACTTTTGCTTTTGTGCCAGAACGAAGAAAAAAAATTTTAAGAAATAATATTTTATTGAAATTAGAAGAAGAAGAAGAAGAAATTAGAATAGTAACAAATTGAAATACCTTTAAATTCATCTAATGAAGGTTGATCACCTCCATAGTCTTTGGGCAAGTAGGTTTTTGGAATGTGCTCTTGTAGTTCCTTCGTAGTTTTGTGGGTTACAATTTTTTCTACTATTTTCGGTTTTACAAACTGTCTTAACATATTAATAAAGCTTTGGCCTAGGGATGTTGCGTTTATAACGTGGATTTCATACACTTTTATGCCTATTCCATCCTAAAAAAAGAGAAAAATATATTATTATTTAGCTACACGCTGTATCCCGCGTATAGCAGGGTAGGCAGATTGAAGAGGGGAACATGGGAACCTATTTTACAATGGGCACTCCATTTTCCATTAACGTGTGTGATTCCCCCATTCAAAATATTTATACTTTTAATTGATGATTAAAATAAGAAAACATTAAAATGAGAATGGTTGATGATATGAGATAAATGAGATTTTTCATATGTCACGAAAACAAGATAATTTTTATTACAAATAGCAAATTTACAGATTTTTATTATATAAAATATTCCTAAAACTTAATCTAGATATATACGTAAAAAAATATAGATAAATCTAGTAAAATCGTAGTAATCTTCAATAAATAATTATAACTGAAATAATGCATACTGCGAAATCGTTAATTACAATTAATAATACCGCAGTTTTTTAAAGAAAAAAAATTATAAGCAATACAAGTAAAAAACACAGTTAAAGTAATAAAAACTTTGAGAAGTATAATTTGTACTAAAAAATAAAATAAAATAATACAATTTACGAAAACAATGGACAAAGTAGGTACAATTAAGATTATAAATTCAGAACTATTTTTTATGAGTGACGAGTGACGTCAATAGTTCGTTTATCTGGAAATAATGAAAAGAGTAAAAAATAGATGATAAGTTTAATGAGATAACGTTTGCTTCGGTTATATAAAAAATATTATGTGGAAATCTAATATTAAAATACTTCTAATCTAGCTTCCTTGCTTGTTAAGTGGCGGAACTTAACGCTGCCTCGTGACAAGTAGAATTGTATAGTAAATATTTCAATCTCCCGAGTGAGACTTGAATCTACAACCGTCATGTTAACAGTCATGCTAGTTCTCTGCGCCACTACGATCTCTACAATAAATAATGATATAATATATTTATTAAAAATAATTATAACTTACTTGTAATATATTTACAAATTTCTGGAACATTAGTAAATTGACTCGTAATAAGTGGCTTAAAGAAGCATTTTGCAAATCGAAAATCCAGATGTCTCCGAGCATATAGTCATATTTCATTCGTAGGTCACCAAGCTGAGAAATATATAAAAAATCTTTATATTAAGATATTTAGAAAATTGGAATATAAATGTATTTAAGAAAATTCAATAGTGTGTATGAGAGTGTGTTAATAATAATAATGCTTCAAATATATTGTCTTTTTATTAAGACGAAAATATTAAAGATCTTATTCCCCCAAGTGGAAATCGAACCTACGACCGTCGCGTTTACAGTCACACTTTGTGACCCTACGCCACGACGAATATCATTATTGACTTACCAATAATATTAATATTAACATAATTAATTTACAAACCACGTGCAAACTAATATGCAATAAAGATTAAATATATTTAAAAAAAACATAATAAAATAGCTAAAATATATTAAACATAAAACTATAATTATAATATTTTAATACAAATATAATTAAATAGTACAACTTTTTCAAATAAAACCAGCATATAGTAGTCTTCATGTCAATATTATAAAGTCATAATAGAGAATACTATAATAATTTTAATAGACATAAATTTTATAAAATTTAAAACTAAAATTTTTGCTCCAGGTGAGGCTCGAACTCACAACCCCGGCATCGCTCACGACTACTGCCATATAAGTACCGTGCGCTAACCAATTGCGCCACTGGAGCTTATCTATGGAACGACAGATTTTGATAATGTTTCGTGTATGGATGAGACTTGGTTAGTTAATAATATTTAAACGTTCATATATTCATTCATATATATTAAAGTGAAATCTAGAAAAGTATTTTTTTTAATACATTTTAAAATTACTAAGTATTTTATAATTTTGTGAGTAACTAAAATAAATTAAATGTACAACTTTCGTTTATTAAAATTTTAGCCTTATATAGAATTATTACGAATCGCTGTACTTTATCTAAATAAGACAAAGAAACGAAATCCAGGAACTAAATAAATAAAAATAATAAAATTTCATTCCCTCGATTGGCGATCGAACCCACGACCTTGTGCCACTGCGCCACGACTGTCCTCGAAGTTATTTAATTATTAATTATTAATAAATATTTAAATAAATATATTAATCTCGAGTGTTCATTGAAATTACTATAACTGTGTTAATTACGTAGGTGCATTCCAAATGCGATACAATTGTAAATTTTTTATTCATAATATTTCTCATGTTAATTTAGTTTTTTTGCTTCTACAAAAACATGTTTTTTGTAAACACTATATTTTAATAAAATATTAAATAACATTTTTTGTAAGTAATAAATTCATTTGAACATTTTTAATTAATGATTTCTCTGGATTATGATATAATCAAAGAATTTCTAAAGAGAAAGTTGCTTAAAAGTAAGTAGTTTTTAGCAACCGGTGAAAATTAAGGTATATTTTGGTTCTTAACAATTTATTTTCTAATTTTTTTCTTACAGATTATTGGTTCGATTTCTACCTAAAATAGATATATTTAGAGATAAGGATTTTATAATTTATTAGAAGACTAGCCTCGAAATTAATAACCTCTATCGATAAATGGGCTATCCGTAAAAATATTGTTTCAAATCTAACCAGCAGTTCCTGAGAATAGGGCTATCAAACGAAACAAATTCTTCCACATAATATTATTAGTATAAATTAAAAGTATAAGACATACCATGATTGTATTTCTCAATATAACTTCAAGGAACATTTTGCTAGCATTTTGTTCTGTTAATTTGAAAACTGAGATCCTTTTGCCGTTGAAGAGTTTTAACATGGCGGCTTGACGGCTGTTGACAAAAAAAAAACATATTATTCATATTATTACAAAGCAAAAATAGAAACGGAATAAACATTGAGTTTTCTTAATAAAAATAATGAAACTTGTACTAGAAAAAAATTTTCATATTAAAATGAAAATACTTCTATAATTTGTAAAAGCTCCCTCTGTCATCAAACAATCAATAATATTAATATTAATATTTTTTTGTTTCAAACATCCTCCATCCAGCTTTACCTAACAAAACTTCTGCAAAAAATGTGGTATTTTTGAAGAATTAACCAGAATAAATTTTTACTTTAAAGCTGAGAAAATATTTTCTTAATTTTACTGTGTTATTCTTCCTATCCTATCCTATATCTTATAAAACAAAGTAGCTTTTCGTGTCTGTCTGTTGTTTCTAACTCTTCTTCTAAACCACCCAACGGCTTTTGACGCGGTTTTCACCATTAGGTCGAGTATTTTTCGTAGAAGGTTTATATATAGTTTATTATTTGTACATTCTTATGTAAATTAACATAAATACGATAAATGTGTAAAGTCCTACCCGTTGAGACACTTTCGCGCATGCGCTGCTTTAATGGTAAGCACTACATGAAAATAATGTACTGGAGTATTGTTCCTCTTAATAATATCTACAAAAAAGTCCGCGCCAGCATATTCGTATCTTTTAAGAATAACGTGTAGTGATCATTTTTCTGTCTAAAAATAATAATTTCAATATATTTTTTATTGTGAGCGATATTTTTCCATAATGGTACTAATCCTTATCCTTTAAAATACTTTATTAAATTTCTACGTTAAACGAAGATAAATTTTTTTTTATATACTATTTCGAAATTGCGAATAGTTTTAGAGAAAAACGCATTTAATTGTTGACACATTCTGCCGTTGACACATCAGCTGTATGTTACTCAAGTTTCACTTATCCTTTATTCTCAGCATATAAATAAGTATATTAGTTACGTTGGCGACTTAATGTAGACCAAAACTGTCTTTTACTGTTTTTCATTTTAATAAGTACTTTAGAAGTTGTTACAATATCAAAAAATCCTTGCTGCGAAACGGCTCGCCACTCGCCATGTGTCCGCCGCGGCTGCCTGGCTTACAAGCATCGGTGGTTCAGTGGTAGAGTGCTCGCCTGCCACGCAGGCGGCCCGGGTTCGATTCCCGGCCCATACATTCTATTTAACTTTCCTCACAGGCAGTCACGTAGTGCTTGCTTTTCATCAGGGACAGAATACCCTCTTCAGCATTAACCACAAGCTCGAAAAAAAAACCCCCTGTCTCTATAGCAACGAAAATTTTCGTGCGTTTCGTTTTTCGAAACGTGCGTTTGCACGTATTGGATAATTGCAGTTGAATGTATTCTTTCAGCGCGATATATTTGGTTTCATATTTTTTTTTGTACAAACATACATTATATGAATAATCCAGTAGTAAAAGCGGGCGAAGCCGCAAGAGGGTCGCTAGTTCTATAATAAAATTAGAAGCCCTGATGGCGCAGGGACACAAGGGTGCGTTCGATCCCCACTCGAGGAAATAAATTATTATTTATTAATATTTTTATTTTTCTGCCCTGCCCTCAAGGCAAAAGCCCGGCGTTTAGTTCCGCAACTCCAAACACAATGCTTCAAAAAAATCGTCAAAAAGGCGGGAACGGACTGTCTTAACACTATGTTGCCTCTGCCTACCCTGCAATGTGCGGGATACAGCGTGAAGATGTTTTTTTTTTACATTTACATCACTTACTATACGGTCCAAGGATCATAGTTTGGATTGTTGAGGTCATCAGTTCTGTCTTGAACAAGTTCAGGGGCCAATGACCTGTATTTGTAAAAATTATCAATTTTACGCTTCGCCTTTTCCAGAGATCCCTTGGATGCCATCAAAGTTTTTTCAATATAGTCTCGTCCTATAAGAAATTGTTATTCACTTATTATTTTTTTATTTATTTATTTAATACTTTATTACACCGTAATTGATGTTAATTAACTTAAACAAAAAACAGACAAAACAAAACAAATGAAAAATGATTTAAAGGCGGCCTTATCACCCACAGGTGATCTCTTATTATTTATTTTTTAGCTTCACGATATATTCCACACATAGTATGGCAGGCAGAGGGAACCTGGGTACCTAGTGTTTAAACACTCTGCCCCCGTTACGACAAAGTGTCGTACTTTCCGCTAAACTTTTCGTCGAATTCTGGAGCCATTACGTGTTGAGTGGCAGAACCTAATAGCTCAAGATCCCAGAGCTGCCAGACGTATGTCATTTTAGCAAACCTGAAATTTTGAGGACTATTTATATATTAGCTTTGCTAAAATGACGTAGGTTTGGGGCCCCTAGGATCTCAGTCTATGACGCCACGTTACCAGAGCCACAAAATGAAAACATTAAATACTATTTCAGTTTCTCGAATGAAAAGTAATTGTAAGGAATAAATAGCAAAAATAAATGCGTTCTGTTTTATGAAGCTATCAAATAATTTTCTTATTTATAGCATATAAATGTTTGTAAATTATAAACCAACATATAATATAAATAAATATATCGTAGAAATAAATAAAGGAAAAATTCTATATGTATGTAAATGATATCGGGTTACAATATTCCTAGATAGTATTTAATAATAATAATATTTAATATTTCCATTTATTCGCTCTACTAAAGAGGCAAAGCTCTGCAAAATATTTCTGGGCAAAATTAAACTGAGTTCTGCTACTCATCACGCAATGCTCAAAGAGTTTAGCGAAAAATGGAGAAGTATCTAAATAGAAACAGAATATCATAACATTAACTTCTCAGGTTCCCTCTACCTTCGCTTAGTTTATAGCATCGATGCTTACGAGGTTTGTAGTATGGTCTATTGGAAAATGTGGGCAGAAAGCTTATGTATACAGTTTATCTCTGCCTACCCTGATAAGCAAGAATAAGAGGGAAAGAGCGTGAAAAAATGCTGTAATTTAATTATATATGACATCATCGTGGTGGCATTTGGAGATTCACGTATTAGTTGTGGATTTAAATTTCGCTTTCACCTAGAAGAATCTTTACATTTATCCATCTCTCCTAGTCTATCCAGCTATATTCTTCTTTTAAAGACTCTTAGGCTAGATGGCGTAACTAAACGCCAGGTTTTCAAAGTTTTTTTTTTTACCTATAGGTGCATCCACCAAATGCGGTTGTTTCTGGAACCACTCAATAATAGAATCGATGTCCTCTTGCAGTATACTGTCTTTGAACCCCAACTCCTTACGGATCTGGAGACGCTCATCATCACTTGTTGGATAGAATGGGTGTTGATCTTTGATATGCATCTGCAAAAAATATTAGGTTAAGTAGGCTGTAGCATATGTGCATATGCAGAGTTTGGAGCGCGGTTGTGGGTTCGATTACCACTCGAGGAATTAATGAAATATTTATTATTTTCATTTCCTCCTTCCGGTAACGAGAGATAGCGCGGTGTTGAGTTCCGCCATTCAACACCGTGGAACCTCCAGGATTGAGTGGAAATATGGGAACAGAAATGTTTTAATGGGAACGGAGTCTCTTAATAATAGGTAGGTTTTCAGTGTTCCTTTTGTCTACCTTGCTATATGCGAGGTACAGCATGAAGCTAAAAACATATATTAAATTAAATACAATTACTCTTTTTTCTGTAAAATTAATATATTTATGTACAATAAAAATATTAGGGGCGCTGATTTCAATAAGAATAATTTTAATGTTTTTTTTTTAATAATAACTCTAACACTTTCCACACTTTTTCCAAAAAATAATATATTTAATATATATTTTTTATTTAAATATTGACAAATATTGTTTACGGAAATTCTACTCTTAGAACTAAGCTAGAATAAAATCCTTTAACTCTTGCATAGTTAATGTCAGTCAAATACATTGTCAACGCATTGAAAGTCAACTTAATATATTTTATACGTTTTTTTATTATGTGGTCAGATAGTTGTCTAGATTTTTATTATTATCATTTTCTGGTAGTCAAAGGTAATATGGGAACCTAGTGATAAGACACTCCGTTTCCATTAATTTCTGTTGCCCACTACTATTTATCTCTCTTCCATTAATTCTTTTAGTTTCTATATAATTGAGAACAAAGAGGCAAAATATTTTCTTTTTTTTCTGATTGGTGATTTACTTTAATTAAAAAAAAAAATCTATTGGTGTTATTACAAGCTATTCTAGAATCTCTTATCTTTATATATTTATATATTTTTGGCACCACGATGTATCTCGCATCTACTATGATAGGCAAGGCCTTTTACAAAATATATAATTTTTACATTTTATTGGCTAAACAATCAACCAAATGAAATGTTCATATTTAAAAAAACGTAAATAAATCAGCTTCACGCTGTATCCCGCACACAGGGTAGGCAGAGGGTTCCCCCCCCCCCTTTCTGCCAAATTCTGGAGGCATTGCGTGTTGAGTGACATAAGAAATGGAAATATTAATTTAAAGAAATTTTTAATCTTCCCGAGTGGGAATCGAACCCACAACCAGTCGGTTTTACAGTCACACTTAAAAAGTCATGAACATTTCATAACGTTAAATTACAATTTGGCATAAATCTAGATTATTCCAAAGTATATAAATTATATTATATTTACAGTAAATAAAAAAAAATATTATAATTTACAAGAAGAATAATAGCGATTGTTTCTTTAACAAAATAAGTTTTTGTTCTTGTAATCTGTATGTAAAAGTCAAGTTGCGATTTTTCAAAGGAAAAGCTTAAATTAAAAGTTTTTGTTTTTTTAATATAAAATGGAAATTACTGCTTATATCTTAAATTTCATTTATTCTACCGTATTGTTGAAAGTTTTTGAGTTAAGATTCGATTTTGATTTTAATTTCTATTCTAAAATATTTTATTAATATATTATAGTAGGCATTGGCTATCAATAAATGACGCATAATTAATTTATTTTTTATTAAAATAAATATAAAGTTTTATATATTCGTTGAGTTTTTCGTATTCTAAAGGTTTAGACTTAAAATTCGATTGTTTTGGTTTTGAATTCCACTCTAATATATTTTTATTAAAAAATATATTATAGTAGGCATGGAAAATCATCAATAAAATAATGTATGATATATTTTTCTTTGATTTTATTATTTTCTATTTTATTTAATGACAAACGTTAGTATAGAATGAAAATAAAAAGCTCACATCTAAACTTACCTTAATTGCACAGAATTCTGTGTAAAACAACAATTTATTACAATATCAAATAAATATTATCACTGATATATTTAAAAATATTTTAAAATTAAATTTAAATTTTAAATTTTACATAAAGCTGCCTGTTCACTCTAAGACACGATTACTACTGCTTCTTGAAGTTTGGTAGCGATCCTTTAAAACCTATGCTGTTAAGAAAAAAAACGAGTTTCGTATGGCCTTCTACGTTTATATAGCTTATTTAAATATATAAACGTTAATTGATAAACAATTTGTACTAGCTGGGATGTACATTTTTTTTACAAACAATAAATATATCGAAATATATAGAAAGTTATATTTTTATATAAAAATAAAAAATTAAATAAATTAAATCAGTTTCATTCTATACCTATCACATAGGAGAGTAGGCAGACACTTCGTTCCTCTCTTTCCGCCAAATTTTGGAGGCATTGTGTGTTTGACTGGCGGAACTTAACGCCGCAATATATATAATTATATTAAAAATAAAAAAAATATATTTGAAAATTTAAATCGCCTTCGTTGAATACATTATAGTATTTTTTCTTGATTTTTTCATACCACAAAAGGGAAAATCTGTGGGGCCATTTGTGGGGCAGCGACTATGGCTGTAAATATATTTCTCACTCAGGGAGTGAGTTATTTTCTCCTCTTTGAAAAGAGAAAACGGGAAATGGGAACTTAGATCCTCAACACTAGATCTTTGCCTTTCCCGTTATCCGGATTACAAGAATGTATGTATATAACAGAAGTGGTAGAAAACACTGTAATTTTTTTTCGAAATCCAAGAGCGTTGACCCTTGAGGCCGTTGACTAAATATAAAATATGAATTATTTACTTTATATAAAACTAGCGGACGCGCGCAGCTTCGCTTGCGTATTTAGGGGTGAATTCTAATAACCCATGAAACATGTGTTCAATGAAATATTTTTAAGAGTCTAAATTTCAAATTTTATAAAAATCGGTGGCGATTTAAAGATTTTTCCATACAAACTTTCAACCCCTTATTTACACCCTTAGGGGGAGAATTCTAGAAAACGATGAAATACGTGTTCAATTAAATACTTTTAAAATTTTAATTTCAAATTTTTATAAAACTCGGTGATGATTTAAATTTTTTCCCATACAAACTTTCAACCCCTCTCTCACCCCTTTAGGGTTAAAATTTTTCAAAATCCCTTCTCTGTGGATGTCCAGATTACGAAAGTAAACATCTGTCCAAATTCCACGTTTCTACGCACAGCGGTTACGGCTGTGCGTACGTCTTACCTCAGTCAGTGAGGACAAGTCCTTTTATATATATAGATAATAGTTCTCTACAAACCGGTCGGCCTAAGAACTATGTCGGATGCTAGGGCTTTGCTATATCAGTCCCTGGAGTGAGATTTCTTGGACGCCCAAGGAAGCGCTGGTTGGATGTCATGATGCAGGATATGAGAGCCAATAGTCTAACCACCGAGAACGCTAAAGACCGTGCAAAGGGGAGTAGGTGGTGCAGAAAGGCAGACGCTGGCAAAAGCCGGGATTAATGCCAGGAAGAAGAAGAAGAATAGTTCTCTACTCACTATGTTATTTTAAACACTATATTTAATGACTTTCAAGGTCGCTCTCTGTAATTATTCTCTCTCCATTTTAATAAAAAAAATACCCTAAACAAGATAGGTTACTTAGCAAGACCGTCTTAAAACAACTTTTGACGTACGGAAGGTGTTAATTTATAACTATTTATTTACTTAATTATTGAACAAACACATTGAACGTAATTTCTTTATTTATATTTACACTTTAAAATGTAATATCTATTTTAAACATTATTGTTAAAAGCTGTTTTACAGTATAGTGCTAATTATTATAATGGGTTTTGATGAAAATCTACGAAATATATGTATATAGTATATAAATAAAATTAAATCAAATAAATCAGCTTTACGCGGTATCCCGGACACAGCATGGTAGGCAGAGGGAACTTAGTGTTAAGACACTCCGTTCCCCAATTTCACGCGGCAGAACTCAACGCCGTGATTTGCCTCGACACCAGAGCGAAGAAATGTAAATATAAACGTAAATAAATATTTCACTTCCTCGAGTGGGGATCGAGCCCACAACCGCCGCGTTACAGTCACACCCTTGTGCCACTGCGCCACGATGGCTAATATAATATAAAATATATATGAATATAGAGAGAGAGAGATCATCAGAGAATTGTGTCTCATAAACAAGTATTTATTAATAGGAATTATTTTCATTTAGAAAGATAAATAGTGGGCTGTGATTTCGTGCGCTTATCCAATGTCTTGAATCCAGCGGAAAGTGAAGAACAGAGTGTCTTGCTTGACCCTAGGTTATCTTTGCCTATCTTGCTGTATACGAAATACAAAATGATATGACAATATATAAACTTTTAAGACTTAGGCAAAGTAAAATAATTCATAATCATGCAACTCAGGTTATTTAAATATAATATTTTTACACATCTTTAATTTTTTAGGATTGACTGAAATATAATGATATTTTTTATCATTTATTATTTTTTTGGACAATGGTGAGCCAGGTCAAAAAAACGATAGCTCGTCATGTTTTGTCTGAAGTTACCAGAATAATACCTAAATGTATAAGTATATGTTTAAAACTTCATTGTTCTAAATCCAGCTTCCCACGTTAGTGTCAGTGTAGAACACGACGAGTCAAAATATAATAATTTTTGATACTAATCACTAAATAAAAAACAATTTTAATCATGAATGCATAGAAAAATGTGTACAATTAATAAATTATGAGTAATTCTAAAGTTTCTTTAAAAAAAACTTTTAGATCTATAGACAGATATTAAATGTCAAATTCATTTAAAAATGTAGGCTTCAGAAGTTTCTTGAATTGATGACTTGATTCATCTCCCCCATTATAATCTTGAAAGGAAGAAGAAAGGAGACTTATTCTTTTCTTACCACGTAGAATTTCCACCCATGAAGTCACACGCTTGTGTCAACTAAATGCTGGAATTTTAATGATAACATTTCAATCATTAAAATAAATATACGTCTAAAAGTATTCGTTGAGGCAGTGGCGCAGCAGCACAAGGGTGTGACTGTAACGCGACGGTTGTGGGTTCGATCCCCACTCGAGGAAGTGAAATATTTATTTACGTTTAAATTTTCATTTCTTCGGTCTAGTGTCGAGGCAAAGTGCGACGTTGAGTTCTGCTACTCATAATACAATGCCTCCAGAATTCAACAGAAAGTGGGGGGAAAATGTCTTAGCTCTCTGCTAACCCTGCTATGTGCGTGATACAGCGTGAAGGTGATTACTAAGAATTCGAGCCCAAAACGTTCAAACTTTATATCAATTATATTGAAATGATTTTTTTATATATTTTACGTATATTATATAACTATATTATATATTAAGCATAACGACCATTCGCGTATTACTCTTCTCATTATATAATTTTGTCCATAATTAAAGATATTGTTATATATTATATAAAGGCTTAACGACGGCAAAAAAATACTAAAATTAGAATATTTATATACAATACAACAAAAAAATAACAGCAAAAACATGTCCATTAGGTATATACATTTTTTTTGTTTTTGACAAAAAAAATCATATCATTTGGATTAATGTATGGTAATCTTCATTTTTCGGACAAATGTCAGTTTAATGACGATAATTTTAGTGAATCGAAAAGGTATTTTTTTACGTTCATTAAAATATGTTGTGAATTCGAGTTCTTTTATGAAAATATTATTTTTTTTCATTTCCTCGAATGGTAATCGAACTCAAAGTCTGTCGTTTTAGACTTTACCTAGATAATGAATACAATTCCTAGTTATTGTATAGAGTACCTGCTGTTCCATTTGGAACGTATAGAATCTATAGATCTTTGTCCAAATTTTTATATTTTTTTCATTATAGGTAAGTTATTAATTAATTTTAATTTGTAATAAAAAATTGCAAGAAAAAAACTTGGCGCAGGTTTCAGGGTTTGATCCCCACTCGAGGGAAGGTTCATTTCTTTGTTCTGGCCAAAGGGCAAAAGGCGAAAAGGCCGGTGTTGAGTTTTGCAAAAATAGAACGGAGTGCCTTAACACTAGGTTGCCCTCTGCCTTTTACATACATTTTCGGTTGCGCATTAGATATTGTATAGAATGCCTAGACCAGGAATAAAATTATACAGATTGCCAGCAACATGTAAAATAAAATAAGATTTATAATAATATAGAAATTTAATATTTTTTCATATAAGCTACATAAATATTTTTATAGAAAAAGAATATTGTTATTTTATTTTCAAACATAGTATTTCCTGCAAATTATATAAAACTTATTGGCTATCTATTGTTTTTTATGATTACAAGGTACTTTAAAAATTTAATATTAATTAAAAAAATCTTTTAAAAAACAACCTTTTACCCTACACGTTAGTTGGTTACATCAATAAAAATTTTACATAGCACTATTAAACTTATAAAATATTTACCAAGGTTCATTGCGGAATGGAATGTCTTAACCTAGAGTTAAAACTCTCCGTTCCGCACTTTCCGCAAACTTTTCGAGGCATTGTGTATTGAGAGATTAAACTCAAGTGGCGCTTTTGATATGATACCAAAGCGAAGCGAAGCGAATATTAATAAATTAAAATTCATTCGAGTGGACGTCGAACCCGCAATTTTCATCATTATACTTCTACCCCACTAAAAGCAATATTTTTCTCATTTTATTTTTATACAATAATCTATCGGACTCTAAGTCAAAGTCAAAGTCAAAATATCTTTATTCCATAAAAATGCTTAACATTCACTTGGACATGTCATAAAAGATAAAAAAAAATGGAAAACAAAATAACCAAAAAAAATGTAGCAATTTTGACTTGAAAAAAGCCCGTTCAAATGGTTGAGCTCATGAGAAGATACAGGCAAAGAAACTCATGGCCACTCTTTTTAAATGCCAACATTTGTTATAAATCACAATTAACAATTTTAACTTAGAAATAGAGCAACTCATTTCCAAACATCTTTATCGCGAACATAATCTTTAACAGAGTAATAAGCTTTTTGGCAGAGCCTGTGCTTTACCACTTTTTTAAATTTGTTCAGTGATAAATTAACCACGTCGTTTGGAAGTTTGTTATAAAAGTGTATACTTTGACCTACGAATGAGTGAGACACTTTATGGAGCCTAGAGAAGGGCACAGCAAGTCTTATTTTTATTTCTTAAATTATATTGATGGAGGTCACTGTTTTTATTAAATTTATTAATATTCTTATGCACATATACTAAGTTGTCGTAAATATATTGGGAGTGTAGTGTGAGGATGTTAAAGTCTTTAAATTTATTCCTTAGTGACTCCCGTGGACCCATTTTATAGACTGCTCGGACAGCCCGTTTTTGGAGCACAAAAATGGTATCTATGTCAGCGGCACTACCCCAAAGTAATAGGCCGTAAGACATAATGCTATGAAAATAGCTGAAGTATACTAAACGCGCGGTGTCAACATCGG
>HE671161.1:4983-41045 GCA_000313835.2 Heliconius melpomene melpomene | reverse complement strand
ACTAAGTTGTCGTAAATATATTGGGAGTGTAGTGTGAGGATGTTAAAGTCTTTAAATTTATTCCTTAGTGACTCCCGTGGACCCATTTTATAGACTGCTCGGACAGCCCGTTTTTGGAGCACAAAAATGGTATCTATGTCAGCGGCACTACCCCAAAGTAATAGGCCGTAAGACATAATGCTATGAAAATAGCTGAAGTATACTAAACGCGCGGTGTCAACATCGGTCAGTTGACGAATCTTGCGGACAGCATACGCTGCCGAACTAAGTCTACCAGATAAAGTTTCTATATGCGGACCCCATTGTAACTTAGCATCTAATGTTATACCTAAGAAAACAGTTTCATTAACTACTTTAAGTTCCTTATTGTTCATCAAAACCCTGGTTTCTACTTGTTGAACATTCTTAGTAAAGAACCTGATACATTTAGTTTTACTACTATTTAAAAGCAAGTTATTGGCACTAAACCAGTGCAATATCCTAGAAAGAGCATTGTTTACATCGTCAATTTCCAATTGCTGTCTATTAACCTTAAAACTAAAGAATGTATCATCTGCAAACAACACCATTTCACAGATATCTCTCATAAGGTGAGGTAAGTCATTAATGTACAAAAGGAACAAAAACGGACCCTGAATAGAGCCTTGTGGCACCCCCAATGCTACAGGTGACCCGTGTGATAGTTTCCCGTTGACATTTACCTTTTGAATCCTATCACTTAAATAAGAAGTGAGAAGATCCAAAGCAATGCCTCTTATACCATAGTGGTGTAGCTTCCTGATAAGAGTTTTATGCTGCACACAATCAAATGCTTTGGATAAGTCACAAAACACCCCAAAGGCATCACGTGACTCCTCCCAAGCCGCGAATACACTCTCTAATAATTTGACCCCAGCATCAGATGTTGACCTTCCACGAGTGAAACCAAATTGACCTGTGTGCAGTAATTTATTTTTATTAAAATAAGCAAGAAGCTGACTGAGTATCAGCTTTTCAAAAATTTTACTAAACGTAGGTAGTACTGAAATCGGTCTGAAATTTGTGGGGTCTTGCGTACTACCTGATTTAAACAATGGAGTTATTTTACTATATTTCATCAAATCAGGAAACACTCCACAATCAATACATCTATTAAAAATTGTAACTAAATCAGGAATCAAAATATCAATTAAAGAATTTATGATATTAACTGAGACACCCCACAAGTCGGCTGTCTTTTTCATACTAATTGATTTGAAAGCTACACTAATGTCTGAATAATTTACATGACGGAAAACGAAACCATTATAAAATTCGGGAACATTGTCTTTAATTAACGATTCTGCAATAGTGGTGGAAGAACCTAAATCGTTTGTTAGACTGACTGGGAAAGTAGAGAAAAATTTTTCAAATGCAATGGCCACTTCCAAATCGGAATCAACAATGTGACCGTCAATACTAAGTTTAAAATTAGAATCTTTCACCCTAGTTCTCCCAGTCTCGGCATTAACAACCTTCCAAGTGGCTTCAATTTTATTATTACTATTTCTGATTTTTGTTTTAATAAATAAAGATTTAGCAATTTTGCAAACTCTTTTGAAAATTTTAGAGTAAGATTTTAAGTACTCTTTAAACTCTTCACCACTATTAAACTGTTTTTCATAATATAACATATACAGTGTCTCCCTACTCTTATAAATACCTGCTGTGGCCCAGTCTCCAAAGATAGGACTATCAGTAATTGTAATCTCTTTGGGAGTAAATATTGAATGAAATTTATTAATAAAAGAGTAAAAAAAGAATTGTACAAAGAATTGGGAGGTAAAGTTATATACTAAAACTAGTAAATTAGTTAGTAAACTAACTCTCATACGTTCCAAACGACTAGCTGTGACAGGTACAACAGCAATTCTTTTCTTAGCCACCTGTTTTTTCTTACTATAGAATTCTACTAGCTGACCAGAGTGGTCAGAATCCAATTTATTAATAATGCTTTTGTAGCATGGAATAATGTCAGTAAATATGTTATCTATACAAGTACTAGTCGTAGGAGTTATTCTGGTTGGCTCCATAAATAAATTAAGTAAATTGTGTGACTTAAAAAGACTTAATAAATTAATGGTGGGACTAAAACTTTCCAAAATATTAACATTAAAGTCCCCACACACTAACAAAGGCTTACCCGACTTGGTAAGTTTGCTTAAGGCCTCATCCATTACTTCTAAAAATAATTTTAAATTGGCGGAGGGAGGTCTGTATACACATATAACAATGAATTGCTCTAATTGAACTAATTATTTATACGCTAATTCGATAGAACATTCTACAGAAAGGGACACAATATTAATTATTTATACGCTAATTCGATAGAACATTCTACAGAAAGGGACACAATATCTTTCCGTTCCTTGAACTTAAGGTTCTTGTTTAATATTATAAGCGACCCCCCGTGTATTGTGTTGATTCTGCAGAATGAGCTTCCTACATCTCTGATAACGATATCTTCCATAATAAATTACTGGTTTTAAAAAAACACCAGTCAAGTATTAGGTATATTATAAGTTTGTTATAGTTCCTTTCCTTTGTTCCTTATGTGCCAAATTTTATAATTCTAGGTTTACGGGAAATACCTACATACACTACATGGCGAAGAAATTTGACAAACTTAAGTTTTCCGGTGTATGTACTCATTTTGTATGAAATTAACTACAAATATAAGTTTGTAATTATTATTTTCTATAAAATATCTATAAACTTCCACTTTTTCTTATCTTTTGCTTTATTTGTATCGTAGGGTCTTACCTAGTAGGTAGTACCACATTTCATAACTATTCCGCAATTCCGTAAAAACGATACAAAAATGCTTGTATCTTATAAATGCGTTGACTTAGAAGATTAATGTTTTGTATAGTCTTAGGAGCCATGGATTTGAATATTTCATACTAATTTCAGCTTGATACCTCAACGCGGTCTAGAGATAAGTGGTCTCGACAGACTGACAATAAAGTACCTAATCTTTTTTTCTTTTAGTTAATTATTAACTCAACTTTGCAACTTAACCCTTCATTAATATTGTATACTAGCGGCCCGCTCGCGGTTACATCCGCGTGAACTGTGTTATTATTAATTTCTGTCTCCATGACTACGTCCTAGTGACGTCCATGCAAAATTTGAGACTCCTAGCATTTGTAGTAACGAAGTTTCATACAAACTTTCAACTCCAAAAACAACCCCTTAGAAGTCGAATATTGCAAATTCCCGTCTTAGCGAGCACCTACGTCCTATAAGTAACTCCTATGCAAAATTTGAGATTCCTAGCACATATAGTCTCTGAGATTTCGTGATGAGTGAGTGACTTTTCGATTTTATATATATAGATCTAGATTTGCAAATGTAATGTAAATATTACTGTTATTGTTTATTTAATAATTTCTTATAATGCCTTTATATGTCATTAAATTAATTGTTATTTTCTTCCTTATTTTAATTTTTTTGTAGTATATAATTATGTAAATATTTTAATTGTAATTTATACAGAAAATGTTATAAATGCTGTCCATGTCATGTTTGACTGTAATTGATACTTGTATCAGAATCAAAATTAAAATTTTCATATATAACATACTAGCGGACACGCGCAGCTTCGCCTGCTTATTTGCACCCTTAGGGGTGTATTCTAATAAACCATGAAACACGTGTTCAATTACATATTTTTTAAAAGTCTCAATTTCAAATTTCAATTTCAAAAATCAGTGCCGATTTGATTTTTTTTTCATACAAACTTTCAACCCCTATTCCATCCCTTTAGGGTTAAAATTTTTCAAAATCCCTTCTTAGTGGATGTCCAGATTACAAAAGTAAACATTTGTCCAAATTTCACGTTTCTACGCACAGCGGTTACGGCTGTGCGTGCGTCTTACCTCAGTCAGTGAGGACAAGTCCTTTTATATATATAGATAATTTAATTCTATCCCCCGAGCGTAAATCGAACCCACAACTGTCAACCTTACTGGCACTGTGCCATAACGACCTCGTAATATTTAAGTTTAAAAATGAATATTTTCAAGGGCGGGCGGTGTAAGAGCACTGCATAAAATTTTAACATTGATGACACTTAAAACTTAAGTATCTTAGGTAAGTTAAGACAATGTTGTTTTGAATATGAATAAGTTATTTTAATATGATTTTCAGAATAATAAAGAGTAGAGGCCGTTGGGGCACAGTGGCTAAAACGCGGGGAATGAATTATTATTCATTATTAGTTCGTTCGTTCTTTCGTTTCTTTCCTCTAGTGACAAGCAATGCCTCCAGCATTCGGTGAAAAGTGGAAAACGGAGTGTTTTAACACAAGGTTCCCTCTGCCTAAATGTGCTATAAGGGGGGAAGGTGGGAACTATGCAGGTAGCTTTTTTGTATATATATATTCGACGATTCAAAAATGCTTACAACCGTTTATTGGAATAAAGAATGTTTTGAATTTGAATTTAAATCTATACTAATATAATAAAGCGGAAGAGTTTGTTTGTTTGTTTGTTTGTTTGTTTGTTTGAACGCTAAGATCTCTGGATCTACTGGTCCGATTTACTTTGTTTTTGTTTTGTATGAAAGCTGCATTGTTCAGAAGTGCTATAGGCTATATAACATTACATTACACATATAAACTAATATATTTTAAAGTATTTTCTAATTTGACATGCAATTTATTCGACCATGTTAATAACAACCGTCGCGTCGCTACGCAACCGTTACCGTGACATTTTGATATTAATCCTTATGAAAATAAATATAATAGTCACTTTTAACATTTTATCTAGATTGAAATTATAGTTTACTGTATAACGTTCTAATAAATCATTAAGAAGATGTCACTGATTCCAAATGACCTAGCCTACGGGCGGCATAGTATGACCGACGCGAACGGGTTTTATAAATTTTCATACATTTTCGAACTATTGTTAATTTTTATGTAATTATTTGCTGTTTATAATTAATTTAAACTACACTTTGGTTCTCTTCTTATTTTATTTGATATTGCCCGCTAAAATTATCCTACTTAATAGAGAGAAATGTTTAGTTATTTCGTAGAGTCGATATCTATGTACGCACGCACGGAAAACTTTAGATACTTTTTCTAATATTAAAAATACCTATCCTTTAGTTACTTTTAATCCTTTTGTTGGTTCATTTCAATAACTCAGATATTTTTTTCTAATGATATGTCTCTATTTATTATTCTTTTTGATTATTTAAGCATATATTTTCTTACTAATTCTATTGAAAATTGAGAATAATTTCATGAATATATTTAATAAATATTCTTATAGTTGAAGCAGGCGTAGCCGCGTCCGGGTCCACTAGTAAATAAATAATTTAAAAGATTAACACTAAAATAATCAAGTAATAAAACAATAAAGAATAAAACAATTTTATATACATTTTAACTTTAATAACTTTATATGTTTATTTTTAGCGTTATTATAAACACTGTATGTATGTAATTAAATGTTGGTATTATAATTATAATATTATTATTATATTAATATATAACGTGTACGAAAACGTGTGCAGATACGTGCTGAATTAAAAATAATCTTTGATTGTTTAAAACTGACTTCACGCTGAATCCCGCATGTAGCAAAGGAGGAAAAGGGAGCCGAGTGTTTAAACACTCCGCTGAATTCTGGAGGCATTGTGTGTTGAGTGGCGGAATTCAACGCCACGCTTTACCTCGACACCATAGCGAAGAATTGAAAATATTAAATATTTAATTTCCTCGAATGGGAATCGAATCCACAATTTGTCGCGTTAATAGTTTAGTGATCCTGTGCCACGGCTGGCTTGTTCAGTTTAGGTACAGGCCAGTCGTGGCCTGAAATTTGGTATACTCAAAGCTTATTAAGAATGAAGATACATTTTATTTAAACAATGCCTTAGATATACTATATACACTTGCAGGTATATGTCTCGAAACAAAATATTTTTTTATAAGGAGACATAAATATAAGTTCTAAGGGAGTGCGTCTCTACTGCATGCAGAATAGAGAAGGAACCTAAAAAAATATATAATGTAAATAATATCAGCTTCACACTGTATCCCGTACACGTAGGGTACGCAGAGGGAACCTCGTCCGTTGTCCACTTAAATTTTAAAAATATATATTTTCACCGATGTTTTTTTTTCTTATTTACAAACCCAAATTAACTGTTAACAAATGAATTTTCTGTACTTAAATAAAAAAGAGACTTAATTTCCGGAAATAGTATGTTAATTTGAATCTAAAATCTGACCTCATATGAAGGTTAGGGCGACAAGGTTTCGTCGCCTTATAAGATAGTCCCGTTAACTATTATCATTAAATAGCTAAACTATCGATCGTCCCGACTTTTATCAGTTCATAGATTTTGTTGTAATTTTTTTGTAAATTTCAATATTTTTTGGACATTTTAACCTATGTGTTGCGTGTTAAGATTAATTAAAAAACAAAAACGAACAACCTATTACCTACGTACAACTCATTTTTCAGTGGTCTTTAAAGGCAGTTTTAAGATTAAGATAAGATTAGAAAATAAAAAAATATATTAAAACAAAAAATATATAATTATTTATTAATATATTTTTTTCTTGTCTTATATTTTATTCAAAAAAAATGTTTAAATCTGGAGAACGCTGGATTTGAACTTGCTCTGTCCACCTGCTAAGACATAACAATATGTTTCGTTTATATTCCTAATTCGCAAACAGACAAACATATTTATATTCAACAAAATGCAAAATTTATAAAATTATGCCAAATTTAGATATATTTTATATAAATAATGGATTAATTTGTAAAGCGGAAGTTTTAAATAAATATTTACAATCGAATTCGTATTGTAGATTTCAAGGGTAATTGTTGCCGAAAAATTTACATAATTTAGAACAGCTGTTAGACTTATCTTATTTAGGATTATAAATTTTATATAACGGCCTTGGTGCGATTGACGCTTATAGTTCAGTAGTACAGAGATAAGTAGCAATGCCGCGGCTTTGCGTGTATCGAAATTTATTTTTTTCTAAGCAAAATAGAGATTTTTTTCTAAATAATGATCATCAGCATGATCTAAAATATTTAATAATAATATACAAAATGTTATTTATACGAAATTTTTAATATGATTAAATGTATAAGAAAAATAATAAGCCTTAGGCCTAAACTGCCCTTAAGCCTTAACTTGTCCCAATTTTGCAATACTTAAGCATATTTAACATAATTAATATACGAGTACATGAGGTCGTAGTGGCGCAGGTGTACAAGCGTGCGACTGTAAACTTGACATGTTGTGAGTTCGAATCCCTCTAGAGCAAATATATATAAACTAGCGGACGCGCGCAGCTTCGCTTGCGTTTTTAAGGGTGAATTCTAATAACCCATGATACATGTGTTCAATGAAATATTTTTAAATCTAAATTTCAAATTTTATAAAAATCGGTGGCGATTTAAGAATTTTCCCATACAAACTTTCAATCCCTTATTTGCACCCTTAGGGGGTGAATTCTAGAAAACCATAAAACATGTGTTTAATTATATACGTTTAAAAGTCTGAATTTCAAATTTGATAAAAATTGGTGACGATTTAATAAAAACCTATACAAACTTTCAACCCCTTATTTGCACCCTTAGGGAGAGAATTCTAGAAAACGATGAAACACGTGTTCAATTAAATACTTTTAAAAATCTAAATTTCAAATTTTATAAAAAACAGTGTTGATTTAATTTTTTTTCCATACAAACTTTGAACCCCTATTTCACCCCTTTAGGGTTAAAATTTTTCAAAATCCCTTCTTAGTGGATGTCCAGATTACGAAAGTAAACTTTTGTCCAAATTTCACGTTTCTACGCACAGCGGTTACGGCTGTGCGTGCGTCTTACCTCAGTCAGTGAGGACAAGTCCTTTTATATATATAAATATATATTTTTTCATTTTCTCCGCATTGGTAATGAGGCAAAGCTTCCAAAATTCGGCAGATAGCGAGTAACAAAGTGTTTTAACACTAAATTTCCAGGCCTCCTCTGCCTTCTGCTATGAGTCAAGTTGAAAAAGAAGAAACATAAAGGTTAAAGATGGGTAATGAAGCATTTAAGGCGCGATGGTTTGGCTTCAGTTCTTCGGTGACGGATTTTTCAGTCTATTCCTCTAAGAACCTTCTATAAGAAAAAGTTTTGTGTGAAATAAACCTAGAAACTAGTCGTTAACTTTTCCGTATTAATCTCAATATGAAAAAAAATCAATTATTTATCTCCATTATTACCTTGTTATATTATTTTCTTGTATATAAATTTTATTAAATATTAATAATTAAAGAAATAACGTCGCAATTTTTTAAAGTGTGTTTGAAATAAAAAAAATGTAGTATAATTTAAATAAGTACACGTTTTTGCAACTTCCCAACACGCTACCTAACACGTGAGCTAGTATGAGAACTAAATTGCTTTAATCAAATTATTATTTTAGCTAAATGACTTAATTTACATAACTAACCCTAAAAAAATTGTGGTTTTTGAAATATCTAACGCCGTTTCGCAACATATTAGAAAAATATTTATTTTTATACAATAAATGCTTATTTAAGTTGTCATAAGTGTATAAAATTTTTGGTATATAACGTATGGCTTAGTGGTGAGAGCGCTAGTGCGGCTTACAAAAGGTGTGAGTTCAAATTACACTACGTTCAAATTTTTATACGTTTTAAAAAAAAACATATTTCTCTTTCCTAAGTGTGGAATAACACTTTGAAAATGTAAAAGCTCCACGCCGTATCCCGCAGACAGCAGGGTAGACAGAGGGTAGCTAGTGTTTAGACACTACGTTCTCCACTTCCTGCCGAATTCTGGAGGCATTGCGTGTTGAGTGGCAGAACTCAACGCCGCGCTTTGCCTCGTGCGGCGTACAGCGGGAATCTGATTTACTATTTACCAACCTTCTCTGCTATACGAAAAAATACGTAACGAAACGTGTATTTAGTTAGAGAGGATGCTATTTATTCTTTTTTAATTGTATTCTATTAAAAAAATAAAATTTTGAAAATATGTCCATACTTTAATTGTATAATTTAAATGAATTGATGTTAAAAAACACAGTTTAAAAAGAACAAATAACAGATAAAATTAATTTAAAATTATGTTGTTATTCCATTATTTATATTATATTTTTGTATACATATGCCCTTTACAGGGAAAGGACGGAATTTAACTTATATTTAACTAGCGACCCTCTTGCAGCTTCGCCCGCTTTAACTACTGGATTATTCATGTAATGTATGTTTGCAAAGCACTTAAGATAATGTGAAAATTAATTAAACCCTAATACAACCCGCATTTTTGTAGTTTCAATAAGGATTTTCCAATTGTTTTACACAGCAAGGATTTTTTAGTAGGTACCGTAATTTTAAATCTGTGCTACTAATCTTTTCAAGTACTTATTAAAATATATTTAAATGACTATTTTTAGATAGTTAAATGACTATTTTTAAACGGAAGAAATGATAAACAAAGACCTACCTACTAATAACTACTACAAAAAATGTGAAACCAAATATATCGCGCTGAAATAATACATTCAACTCCAATTCTCCAATACGTGCAAATGCATCTAACTAAATCTTCGTTGCTATAGAGGCAGCCAGTTTTTTTTTTCGAGCTTGTGGTTAATGCTGAAGGGGGTATTCTGTCTCTGATGAAAAGCAAGCACTACGTGGCTGCCTGTGACGAAAATTAAATAGAATGCATCGGCCGGGAATTGAACCCGGGCTGCCCGCGTAGCAGGCGAGCATTCTACCACTAAACCACCGATGCGTGTAAGGCAGGCGGGCGCGGCGGACTCGCTTGTATAAGCATAACGTCGCGAGGCGCGTTTCGCAGCAAGGATTTTTTGATATTGTAACAACTTCTAAAGTACATATTAAAATGAAAAACAGAAAAGACAGTTTTGGTCTACATTAAATGGCCAACGTAACTAATATTCTTATTTATATGCTGAGAGTAAGGGATAAGTGAAACTTGACTCGATACAGTTGATGTGTGAACGGCGTGATGTGTCAATAATTAAATGCGTTTTTCTCTAAAACTATTCGCAATTTCGAAATAGTTTAAAAAGCAAATTTTATCTTCGTTTAACGTAGAAATTTAATAAAGTATTTTAAAGGATAAGGATTAATACCTTTATGGCAAAATATCCCTCACAATAAAAAATATATTGAAATTACTATTTTTAGACAGAAATATGATCACTACACGTTATTCTTAAAAGATATGAATATGCCATCGCGGACTTTTTTGTAGATCTTATTAAGAGGAACAATACTCCAGTACATTTTTTTCATGTAGTATTTACCATTAAAGCAGCGCATGCGCCAAAGTGTCTCAGCGGGTAGGACTTTATACACATTTATCGTATTTATGTTAATTTACATAAGAATGTACAAATAATAAACTATATATAAACCTTCCCTGAGAAATACTCGACCTAATGGTGAAAACCGCATCCAAATCCATTGGGTGGTTTAGAAGAAGAAGAGTTAGAAAGTTCAGACAGACACAAAAAGCGACTTTGTTTTATAAGATATAGGATTATTCGTTGTTAATTTTATACAATGAGTTTGTCAACTTTTTTTAATTTATACGTCCTGTTGACGTAGATCAACTTCTTGAAGTTTCTTCAACTTTTCAATCATGAAATTGCTACGGAACACTTAGTAGGTGAGTACCACTCTTACTCGACTGATTATTTTTATTTCATTTACATTAGAACACGCCTTTCTCATGCTTCACAGGCTTGAGAATATTACTATATTTAAAGAAAACAATACAAAAAAATACAATAATATAACTGATTTAGTGCTGTTCTTCATCTTCAAGTTATTAACCTCATATCAGATTTTTATCTTTTACTTACAACAATTATATACTTCGGGTCTTACTAACCGCTATATTTATATTTAATTCAGTTTTGAGGCCAGTGGTGGCGCAGGGGCATAAAGTCTGACTGTAAAACCGACTGGTGGTGGGTTCGATCCCCACTAGAGGAGATGAAATATTTATATAAATGTATATTTCCATTTCTTCGCTCTGGTGTCGTGAGTCTTAAATTTTGCATGGACGTCACTTATAGGAAGTAGGTACTCATGGAGACAGAAATGAATAATAACATAGTTTACGCAGGCGAAGCCGCGGGCGGGCCGCTTGTATAATATAAAAATAAAGCTTACATTGAATTGTGACCTACACTACAATGGCCACGAGATGGAAACAAGTTTTTAGTTATGTTTTGAAAATTATTTAAATTGATTCGTTAATATGTATAGAATATAACCTTCTATTAATTTTGGCGATTTTGTGGGTTCAAATCCCATTCACGTTCTGATAGAAATTTAAATTTTTTTTACTACTTTTAAGTGCAGATAATTTATCGTTAATGATTTTGGGGAATGTGAAGAACAGAGAACCAATTTTACCAACATTTCCATATTGAATGTATCGGGACACGAACCTGCGCCGTCTAGAACCCGTCCAAAGAGCTCTGACCACTGAGCCGTACGTGCTTACAAAGCTGCAAGCAAGTCGTATATGCTTGGTAGAGTGGCCCAAGTGTGCGCGTTTTCCAAAAGTACTCAAATCTTCGATATTTGCAAAGATTTATAGTGAATTCCACTAACTTCAGTTATGTTTTGAGTGCAAACAGAACAGGATGCTATCATAGAAATTTCTTAAAATAAATTTAATTTTGGGGCAAAAGAATAGATTTTCGATATTTTGGTGTTTTACTAATATAATTTGGCATTTTTAAACAAATGTAGCATATGAATGTAAGCATATTTTTTAAATTTCTAATACCTAAAACTGGTAAATTGTGAACTAAATTATTTCGCAAGAGTGCGTGCTCTCCTAAGAAAAAGCTTCTAAAAATAAAACAACGAAGAAACTCTTCTACAAAACATCAAAAAAATCACTTAAAAAAACCAAAAACTCGACCAAACAATAAGAAAAAAATGTGGATATATTCTACTCCTAATTGTAGATGTAAAGACTATAAAAAGCCTATTGTTGATGTCGAGCTGCTAAGATTTACGATATAAATTTAAATAAATGTTTCATCTCCTCGACTGGGGATCGAACCCACAACCAGTTGGTTTTCTGTCACTGAGAGCCCCTGCGCCACGACTGGCCTCTAATAGCAAATCTTTCAAACTTAATTCAACTGATGTCAATATTAGGTATGTATATTACTATAACATTATATAAGGAGATTGTGGAAATATCTAGCCTATACATAAATCCTAACCCAAGCTGACATTTGAACCCAGTCTCTCTTTCCTGCACCTCTTTTTCACATTTTATGGAATATTCATCATCATCATCATCATCAACAGCCATCTTTTGTCCACTGTTGAACATAGGCCTTCTCCAATTCTCGCCACCACACTCGATCTTCAGCTTTTCGGACCTATCCGCTACCCGCCAATCTTTTTATGTCGTCGTCGGCCCATCTGGCATGGGGTCGTCTCACCGGTCGTTGCCTTGGAATATTCATCACATAGAAATAATATAACACTAATGTTATGTCCACTATATATAAAAATAATATGCTAAATGTTTTTATTTTAAAGCTATTTTAATTTAAAAAATATTCCCCTTATAAAATAAGATATTTTTCTTAATACAATATTTTGTTTATTTATTATTCATTATTTCATTTTATATTTTCTTTTCATGATTACGTAAACCAATACATGTTGCTAATATGAAAACTTATTTAAACTTATAGCAAATAATTAATTTAAATTACAAAAAAAGAGAAAAAGAGAGAGAGAAATATGCAATGGTGAGAATTACGGAAGCATTAGTAATACAAATAATCTTATATTTAACAAATATCAATATTTAAATTGGGCTTTATACATTATTAGTAAGTTCAATATGAAAAAAAATCACAATTATCACTTAAAAATTGTTCTAAATTACATTTTTTTTCTAAAATTTCTCTATTTAATCGACACTCAATAACCTGAAGGTACCAGGCATACCAGCGCACTGCTCGCTGAATGTATCAGTACTTCTAAAGGCCTCGTCGGTTGCTGCCGCATTCATGTCCCTCAGATTATTCAAATTTTCTTCTGATGATAGGATGTCAAGCCATTGATCTGGAAGAATATATAGATTATTTAACATTATTATTATTAATTCCTATCTTTTCTGAGGATGTCAGGTTCAAATGGATCTGGTCTTTTGGCCACCAGCGAAATCATCTCTGCGTAACCGCAGGCTATTGTTAACAACGTTCAAAATCTCTGAGTGTAAACGTGTGTGTGGTTCGCTGTCCACGTGCACGCAATGCCTCAAGAATTTGGCGGAGAGTGAGGAAGGAGTGTCTCAGGGAAGGGAGTATTCTAAAATTAGGTTTCCAGGTTTCATCTGCTTACTCTGCTAGGTGCGAATTACAGCGTGAAGAAAAAAAACAAGCTTTAATAAATGTTTTATACAGATAATCTATTTCTAACTTCACGCATCCTGCTCATAGCAAGGTAGGCAAAAAGAACGAACTGTAAACACATTTCGTCTCATTCATTCCCTCTTGTGAGAATCAAACCCAAAACTCAAATGGTTCATTGATAGTCGCACGTTTGTGGTTCTGCGCCATTGCTTACTGTATATCAAAATGTAAATTGTAAAAAAAATGAAAAAAATAAACCTTGAAGTTCCTGTATAGATTTCTCTTCGCCTTCATAATCTTTAGGTAATACACTTTTGGGGACCACTTTTCGTAGCTCTTCCACACTTTTATGAACGTTAATTCTACCAGCTACTTTAGGACTCAACACTTGTTTCATAATTGTAACCAATGATTCTATTAGTTTTGATGGAGAAATTATGTGTATTGCCTTTATTTTCATTCCATAGCCTTCCTGAGAAAAAAACAATTTATTTTTTTATTATGCCTCTTTATTATCTATGACTATACTAATATTTAGTCTTGCCATAAATATTATTATCTGACAAAAAGGGGTTTTCTGACAAAAAATACCCCTTAAGCTATATTATAGCAAATTTTATTAACGACTATCACAATTTTAATTTTGGCTTCGTGGTAGAACAAAATTAATTCAACGAAAATTTAAAATTGAAATTGAATATAAAAAAAAAATCACCTTCACGCCGTATCCCGCACACAGCAGGCTATGCAGAGGGAATCTAGTGTTAAGACACTCCGTTCCCCACTTTCCGCCGAATTGAATATCGATATCAATTATAACCTATTTGATTAGTTGGATTAGATGTTCCTCTAACATGATATATTTGGAGACAGCTGATTTTAGATAGACTATGTAAAAATGTATTTACATTGAAATCTTATAAACTTATATTTAATTTCTTTAATTTTCTAAATATTAGTGGACTATCATCATTATTGAATCCGTTTTGAGACTGTTCCTGGGGAATTAAATATTTAATATTTTCATCTCCTCGTTCTGGTAACGAGGTAAAGCACAACGCCTCCAGAATTCGAAGAAAAATGGAGAACGGAAGTGTTTTAGTAGGAACGGAGTGTCTTAATACAAGGTTTCCAGGTTCCCTCTGCCTTTGCTGTTATGTGTAATATACAATGTCAAGCTAAAAAAATGAACTAAATGATTCCTGAGATATGCCCGTTTAACCAAACAAACAAACAACTTTTAAGCTTATTTTTACAATACTCACTATATAAATGGACATGGCCTGTCTTAACTCCACAGGGTTTATCTTGGAAACGTAGTCCATGAGGTTCACATCCGAGTAATCAATAATTATCATGAAACCGCTAAGGTAGTCGTGGATTTTTAGATATTCAGCTAGCTGTGAAAATAATAATTTATCTGTGATGGCCTTAATATAGCTTCTTCAGCTTCACGCCGTATCCCGCATACAGCAGGGTAAGCTGAGGGAACTTAGTGTTCACACACTCCGTTCCCCAGTTTCTGCCGAATTCTGGAGGCTGTGCGTGCCTTTGCCTCGACACCAGAGCGAAGAAATGGAAATATAAACGTAAATAAATATTTCACTTCCTCGTGTGGGATCGAACCCATAACCGTCGCGTTACAGGCACTTGTGCCGCTGCGCCACGACGGTCTTTGATATAGAAAACAAAAAAAAAAAATTCTAAATAAAAATGTGGTATTTTCCAATGAAATACAAAAAAATATGAGAAGAAAGGAATCCGTATAATTATAACACAAATTATTTTCATGTTATTTTCACTAGTAACAAGATATATTTCAGCGTTGAGTTTCGCCACCCAGTCTACAATATCTCGAAAATAGGGCTTCTCGTGGCAGACGGAGTGTTTTAACATTAGGATCCCTTTGACTATCCTTCTATATGGGTAAGTAGAAGTTTCCAAAAATGTTTAAGTATAACTCACTATAATGTTTGCTCTATAGAAGCTCATGAATTCTGAGGAGTCGTGCGGAGGGCCTTTGAATTTACAAAGATAAATTCTATAAAAGTCTTCTGTTAGCTTTGGTAACATAACCACTTTCCTAAAATATTAGATATTTTTAATTATAGGTACTTATATATTTTTTCAGCTTTACGCTGTATCCCGCACATAGCAGAGTAGGCAGAAGGAATCTTGGAAGACATGCCGTTCCCCACTTTCCGCCGAATTCTGCAGGCATTGCTTGAGGAGGCAACACGGAATGCCTCCAGCATTTAACGGAAAGTGGAGAACGGAATATCTTAGCACTAGGCTTCCTCTCGCTACATGCGGGACATAGCGTAAAGCTGAAAAAATATATATAAACTTACGTAAACTTTGAAAAAAATATATACTTACGCTACTTCATTCAGTCTTCCAAAATCATTTTTAATATTGTAGTCGCCAAAAAACTGTGGTAGTAGAGTTCTCATGGTGCATATTTTATCAAGTTGACTTTTCGCCTTTTCTATAGAACCTTTGCAAGCAACGATCGCTGTTTCAAGATAAAAAGAACCTGAAAATGAAAAAAGATCGTTTAGTACCTAGTAATACTAGACTAGTTTATTTTTAACCAAATCCTACGGTTGTGGAAACCGGCTATTGACGAATTAAAGAACTTAGTATCCACGCATTTTCTAGAGAATTGAGCAGAGTGTCTTGACACTAGTTTACTTCCTATACTGGGGATATTTAGTGAAGCTTTGTTTAGCTTATTTTATATGCATGTACATAAATCACGTACGTTTATATTGTTTGCTTATAACGATGATATATTTTGACATAACGAAAGCTGGCAAAAGAACCTAGGCACTCTGCTCTCCGCGTACCTAGCAACAAGACCGAGGAAACAAATTTATTTATGGAATATGTGGAAATCGGATTCACACCATACACACTGATTTCCATAACTTAAAAACACACCGAAATGTTAAAATTCTATCCATATTGAAATTTTTCTACAGCCTCTGAGACTACTTCTTTTCATTCACTCCTATCTCTTATTTTCCAACAGATATTAGAAATTTGAAATACCGAAAATACAAGCTTCAACTGAAATTGAAAAGAAACCATAGCCACGCTGCAAAAATTGATGAATTTCACGAATTTTCCCATAAAAATTCCTTCGTACCCGCTCTAAAGTTTTGTGAAAAATTTAACCTCCTGTATAACAACAGCTCTAGTTTAATGTGGAACCTGCTTAACCCAAACATACCAAAAAAATTCCAACAACGTATAAAGACTAAGCGGGTATGTAACCGCATGGGTATGGGGTATGGGGTATGGGGTATGGGGTATGGGGTATGGGTAAACGGTACCTTCAATGAAAAATCTAATATCACTCAAGTCGGGCGAAACTCAACAATTGCACCTCATGAATTTTAACGAGACATTTTCTTTGCGACGCCCAAAGTGATCTGGGTTCTTAATCTCGCACCTGAGGAGGTCGGGGGCTCTCGGGCTCGGCGGCTCGGGCCATAGACGATTATAGTTAGAAAAGCAATTTTGTGCATTGAATATTTTAAAGTATAACATTCTCTTTGGAAAATAACTAAATTGTGTACAGTGGCTTAGAATAAACGGAATATTATAATTTTTTTTTATTTTCACTATATTGGACTATTTTTGTGGGTTTTCTTATATTTTATTTTTAAATTGTTATTTTATAGTTACTTAACATAAACCTGAAATAAATATGAAAAATTATAGCAAGTGTAATTAAGAAATCTTAATTAATCTTCAAATATTCCAATGTTTGTTTTAGTATGTCTATCATAATATTGCTCCTAAATTTTATTATTAGCAAACGAACTAAAAATAATATTGCCATATAAAGTTATATAAAAATCGAGTATATTATTTATATTATTTGTACATTCTTATGTAAATTAACATAAATACGATAAATGTGTATAAAGTCCTACCCGTTCAGACACTTTCGCGCATGCGCTGCTTTAATGGTAAGTACTACATGAAAATAATGTACTGGAGTATTGTTCCTCTTAATAAGATCTACAAAAAAGTCTGCGAGAGCATATTCGTATCTTTTAAGAATAACGCGTAGTGATCATATTTCTGTCTAAAAATAATAATTTATATATATTTTTTATTGTGAGCGATATTTTTCCATAATGGTATTAATCTTTATCCTTTAAAATACTTTATTAAATTTCTACTTTAAACGAAGATAAAATTTGCTTTTTACACTATTTCGAAATTGCGAATAGTTTTACAGAAAAACGCATTTAATTGTTGACACATCACGCCGTTGACACATCAGCTGTATGTTACTCAAGTTTCACTTATCCCTTACTCTCAGCATATAAATAAATATATTAGTTACGTTGGCCATTTAATACAGACCAAAACTGTCTTTTACTGTTTTTCATTTTAATAAGTACTTTAGAAGTTGTTACAATATCAAAAAATCCTTGCTGCGAAACGGCTCGCCACTCGCCATGTGTCCGCCGTGCCCGCCTGGCTTACAAGCATCGGTGGTTCAGTGGTAGAATGCTCGCCTGCCACGCGGGCGGCCCGTGGTCAATTCCCGGACGATGCATTCTATTTAATTTTCCTCACAGGCAGCCACGTAGTGCTTGCTTTTCATCAGGGATAGAATACCCTCTTCAGCATTAACCACAAGCTCGAAAAAAAAACCCGCCTGCCTCTATAGCAACAAAGATTTAGATGCGTTTGCACGTATTGGATAATTGGAGTTGAATGTATTATTTCAGCGCGATATATTTGGTTTCATATTTTTTTTTGTACAAACATACATTATATGAATAATCCAGTAGTAAAAGCGGGCGAAGCCGCAAGAGGGTCGCTAGTATACATTAAAACCTTAATAAATTTACAATCTAAATAATTCTTATCTAAGTAATTCAATTTAAAATAAATCCACCAAAAATCTGTTTCAACTATAAAAATAAACATTCTTGATATGATTACTTAATTAAACTTCTATTTCAAAAAAAAGTGGATAAATTCCACTCATAAAAAACAAAACTACATATTATATAATATGTAAATACATTCTGGTTAAATTCCATAAGAAATTTCAACATATTTTTATGTAGAAATTGTTAATAGACACAAAATGCACTGACAATGACTAAACATAATTGTGGGTTCGATTCTCAATCGGAGGATTGAATTATTTTCATTCTGTCGGTCTGCTATAGGACGAAGAGAAGCGAAGAAAATTTTGCGGTGCGTTAGGAACGGAGTGTCTTAACTCTACGTCCCCTCTGTCCTATTATATGCAGGATAGAACATGAAGGCATAAAAAAATGCAATGTTCCTTTTAGAAAAGTAAGTAAAAGTAAATAAAAAAAATAAACATAAGTAAACAACTTTTGATTTAAGATTTGACGTTAATAAGTTCCCTTCAATTATTTTTTTCTTTTCATCATGATGTTTTCCTCGTTCTTGGAACGAACTTTAAAATTACATTTCTGTTAATATTTGTAAATAAAGATTTATTTTATAACACTTTTACTTCTAAAATGGTTTGTAATTTTCTTCTGTGCCTAACATTTATTTTTATTTTATCATATTATATTTTAGCTTTACGACGAATTTCTCATATAGTTAGCACAATAATTCAGTTGACCGTCTAAGTACCACACTCACTGATTGCGGGTTTGATTCTCACTCGGGTAAATGAAATATTTTCACTATAATTCTTTTTCCTGCTTCTGTTTTTTTGTGCTTTCTGTCAGCTTCACACTGTATCCTGCTTCCACTGTATAAAAGGGGAAGTAGGGAAAGCCTAAAGCACTACGCTTCCCACCTTTCCGCCAAATTCAGGAAGCTTTGCATGCTGAGTGGAGGAAGTCAACGTCGCGCTTTGCCTTCTCTTTATTCTAATTAGTTAGTTTAAGGTTTTTATTCAAATAATTAATAATTGGATTAAGCTTAATCTATAATGATTAATCTTAAAATAAAGTGATATATTTAAATTTATATTTATATTGAAAATTAATAAAATTTTTCAAAACATTCATCAAATTTATAATAATGATTTTTCAAACGTTTTCTAAAACTATATCTTTTTTTTCTCATAAATATTCCATAACAACCCACTTTTAAAGTGAAAAAAAAAACACAAAACTCTAACATAATTCCAATAACAAAATTAATTTTTAAATAAAGCTCAGAAACAAAATAAATTCGTTGTAAAATATATCAAAGCCAAAATTTAAAATTAAACTTTGAGAACCTTGAAAATAAGAGAACGTTAACACCCAAAAAGCGAGAGCTCGTTACCATTTACAGATCAATTTATCAACCGTTCGTTCAAATAGATTGCCTATTTGAAGTCTATCTTTTGTTAGTTGATCATTTCAATTCTCTTTACAAAGCAGCCATTGTAAGGGGGGGTATAAAAGGGTTTGAAATAGATACAGGGTTCGTTATGGCAAATAATATACAATTTCGTTACGTAATAGTATATTCAGAGTTATGCTTTTGCAATTGTGGGGGGTGGGGGGTATAGTATGCTTAGGATTTGATTGTGGAAGGGTTGGAAAGAATAAATTCTTCTTTTTGTAGAAGGGAAGACAAATAGAGCCCCAAGGAGAGCCTAGTGCTACCCATTCCGTTCCCCACTTTACGCCGAATTCTGGAGGGTTAGTCTTGACTCCAGAGCGAATTATCTATACTTCTATACTAATATAATAAAGCGGAAGAGTTTGTTTGTTTGTTTGTTTGTTTGTTTGTTTGAACGCTAAGATCTCTGGATCTACTGGATCGATTTACTTTGTTTTTGTTTTGTATGAAAGCTGCATTCTTCAGAAGTGCTATAGGCTATATAATATTACATTACACATATATACTAATAAATTAAAATACTTTCTAATTTGACATGCGATTTATTCTGCCATGTTAATAACAACCGTCGTCGCTACGCGACCGCGTTCCGCGTCACCGCGTCATTTTGATATTCATCCTTATGAAAATAAATATAATAGTCACTTTTAGCATTTCATCTAGATTGAAATTATACTTCTATAGAAATTATATTCTTATATTTCAAGCAGGCCTAGCCGCGTCAGGGTCCGCTAGTAATATAATATAGGTAAAGTGGGGATATTTTAGATTATTACCAAAAGTTACAGCAAGGTGTCAAGTTGAAGGTAGGTTTATGAACCCCCTAGCTTGCCCTTTGTTTATTTGCATTATTATGCCATAATTTTTCTATGATATTTTTACAATCGTTATTTTGTTTTATCCCGTGTCTATATAGCAGGATAGGGAACAGAGGGAACCTAGTGTTCAGACACTCTACTCTTCATTCCCCGCCGATTTTTTAAGGATTTAAGTTTTTCGCCGATATCATTTTTCCGAATGGCAATTGAATCATGGAGGGCCTCTAAAAAATTACTATTATCTGCAGTAAAACTGGAATTAGGGATTAGACACCTAGTTTTAGAAACTCCAATTCACTGATATCAAAGAAATACGCTCTACATGCGTGTCCCATTTTTATGTCACAAAACAAAGCGAAAAAATCGACTCGATCGCCCAAAACGCTATTCTATTTTTCGCTTTTACGACAGAAAATTTACTATGGCACGGACCCTATAAACGCTTTCCCAGTTCGCTCGACGGCCGCAAGCCTTCGAGTCCGGTAGGGAGCGCCCTTACAGTCGTCGACTTCCTCACAGCCAGCTTAGTGCTTGCAGTTCTTCAGGGACAGAGCACTCTTTTCCCTACTCAACCGGTGTCGCTGTAAAAGCCAATAGGGCTAACAGCATTAACCTCATGTTCGAAAAAAAATATATATCTAATGTAAATTTATTTCATAATAATATCATTAGTTTAATGATTCATTCAATATAATGATTGATAAGTATTTATTTACTAAGTCCTTATTAATACAAGTACGAGTATAAGATGAAGGATTCTCATTAAATCCACTGAGTATTATCATTTATCATATTTTATTATTTAATTTGTTTTATTATAATGATGATAAATGAAAATATAATAATTATTAATAATATATTCAGAAAGAATGACTTTGTTAATTGGAAAAATACTCCTTTTAGAATCCACTTGAGTACTTAACCAGTCTTTACCAGTAACCTACCAGTCTTTTAAACTTTAAAATAGAATAGATAATATCTTTTGAGGCCACCATGGTGCAAGGCTCATAGTCTGCCTGTAAGCTAGACGGTTGTGTGTTCGTTTCTCACTCGAGGGATTGAGTTATTTTCATTTCCTCGCTGGTAAGAACGACGAGATGTAGCGGTGAGTTCTGCCACAGAGTTCGCTATGTCTCAAAAATTGGGTAGTGTGTGGAGATAGTGAGAGATGAGATGAGATGAGATGAGAGAGTTTCAACACTAGGTTTTCGATAGTTTCGCTTATCTTGTTATATGCAGAAAGTTAAAAATCACCCTAATACGAGAAATTGAGAGTTAAAAGGCTTCATCTATATATATAAAATCGAAAGGTCACTCACTCATCACGAAATCTCAGAAACTACATGTGCTAGGAATCTGAAATTTTGCATAGGAGTTATTTATAGGACGTAGGAGCTCGCTAAGACGGGAATTTGTAATATTCGACTTTTAAGGGGTTGTTTTTGGGGTCGAAAGTTTGTATGAAAGTTCGTTACTACAAATGCTAGGAGTCTCAAATTTTGCATAGACGTCACTAGGACGTAGTCATGGAGACAGAAATTAATAATAACAGCTCACGCGGGTGTAACCGCGAGCGGGCCGCTAGTCTCTCTATATAATTATTTTATTATTATAGTAGGTCTTCCTCTTGGCATTCATCCCGGCTATTGCCAGAATCTGCTTTCCTACTCCACTTTGCACGGTCTTTTGCGTCCTCGGTGGTTAGACAATTGGCTCTCCTGCATCATCCAAGCGCACTTCCTTGGACGTCCGGGAGGTCTCACTCTCTCGTCTTATTATTATAGTAGGTATAATTGAATTATACAATATAAAATATATTTATGGGAATACAAATTTATATTCTTGGTTTTTTTTTTGTATTAATAACAAAAAAATATTTTTACTTTGTAACAAGAGTCATGTCAAGAGCATGGACCGTAAAATTAAATTTTTAATAACACATTTTTTATGTAACTTATGGTTTTTTTTAAAGATATAACAAAAAACTCTACAGTAGTTTAAAATAGTTTAGCATTAAAATGAATTTAGAATTTGAACACGACGGGTTCTGGGTTTGATTCCCATTCGAGGAAATGAAATATTTAACATTCATTTGTAAATTCATTTTTACATTAGATTATCTATACAAAATTATATTTATTGTTAGTTCATTTCATAGTTTATCTGATCCTCAAATTGATATGGAACCCTCGGTACACGAGTCCGACTCGCGCTTGACCAGTTCTTAATTAATGACCGAATTGACCGAGTTGACCGCGGCCATTTAACATTCTAAAGTTTATAAATCTATGTATAATTTAAACATGAATTCTACTTACAATTAACTGATCTTGTTTGACTTGTTATACAATTTTTTATAAGAATCAAATAGTTAATATGTTTCTTTAAAAACTACCAACGAGTGCCAGAATATTATAAACTAGCGGCACTCCTGCAATTTCGCTCTCTTGAACTATATTGTTATTCATAGATACAGGGTGGAAGTACTCCTAGCTTATGTTATTAATAATAATATTATTATTACAATAGCCTAGTAGCCAGTCCATCCAAATTCCATTCCATAGCCCTAGTTGGATCAAGAACCAGATTTTCACATTTTCCATAGCTCCTTCGCATTAACCGGCGACCATCTTTGGGCAATTACCTGTGGTTACCCAAAGATGGATCCCGGGTGATGCGTCACAGTAAAACATTTGAATATTCTCTAAGGGGCTGATTGGCCCTATATAGGGCCCAGGTTCGGCCACACATGGAGTACTGTTCTCATCTCTGGGCTGGTGCACCCCAGTATCAGCTTGACCCATTTGATCGCATACAACGTAGAGCTGTTCGAATCATTAAGGACCCAGTAAGCTGTGAAAGGCTTGACACTTTGGCTCTGCGCAGAGACGTCTCCTCGCTGTGCGTTCTCATTCGCATTTATCATGGTGAGTGTTCTGAAGAACTGTTTGACCTGTTATCTGCCGCCGAATTTTCTAACCGCACAGCACGTCACAAACTTAAATATCATCCACACCATCTGGATGCGTGGCACTCCACTACTGTGCGGTTTCGTAGGAATTTCCTTCCACGCGCCACCGAATAGTGGAATAGCCTACCCGCGGCAGTGTTTCCAGGTCGGTACGATATGGGTACCTTCAAAAAGAGCGTCTATCTCCACCTCAAAGGCCGGCAACGCACCTGTAGCTCCTCTGGTGCTGCACGGGGTCGTGGGCGGCGGTGATCATCATCAGGTGACCCGAACGCTCGTTTGCCTTGTCCTTTTTCCATAAAAAAAAATGGGGCCTCTACGTGTTGGACCTGTGTCCCCACGCAAGCCTTTCAAAGGACCGGGTTCTTTTGAACCCGTGAATCTTTAAAGAGAAACATAATAATAATAATGTTATATAGACTTATAAATATCTTGGACTGTCTGAAGCATTGGGTATTGATGAGCGGAGCATAAAGCAATTGGTGAAGGAGCGTTTCTTTAGTCGCCTGAAAAAAGTGCTTGGCAGCCTTTTATCTGGTGGCAACAAGGTGCGTGCTTTCAACGGTTGGGTTATGCCGGCTGGATCAAGAACCAGATACAGAAGGTAGTGTTACTTGAGACGGCACGTATTGTGCGGCGGTTCCTCTCTGTGGAGCCCTAGCCACCGATGGCTTGGACCCTTGTCCTACGAGGGCAGGAGGCAGAAGAGTGGTTTTTTATATTTTTAAAGGTATTTTTTTATAATATTTTTTTATTAAAGTTTTCTCTAATTTAATAAAAGCATATTCGGAATAGTAATGTTATTATTATTATATTATTTATCTAACTTAATTGAGGTCATTGTCCATATGGGCACAGTTTTGAATTCAAAACGACATATTTCCAATAGCACTGTTGTAACTGCAGCTATTAATATTTGTAAACATTATATAGATTTTAGTGATAATAAATTATAATGTAATGTTTTAGTAACTTTATCTAAATAATAATTTCCATACAATATAAGCTTAATATTTTGTACGATAAATTATATATTATGCAGTTGCAACTTTGACCAGGCGTCAAGTTTATAATTTATTGTATACGATTTTACCGTAGAACAGTTCGAAACATATCGAAATTATGACAAATATTCATGATTTCTTTCTTAAGGCCGTTGTAGCGCAGCGGAACAAGGGTGTGACTGTAACACGAGGGTTGTGGATTCGATCCTCACTCGACGAAATTAAAAAAAAATCATTTACGTTTATATTTCCATTTCTTCGCTCTGTTATCGAGGCAAAGCGCGTTGAGTCTGCCCCTTAACTCAGAATTCGGCAGAAAGTGGGGAAGTGTTTTAACACTAGGTTCCCTCTGCCTACACTGCCGTGTGCGGGATACAGCGTGAAGCTGATTTTATTTATTTTTATTTTTTCATGATTTCTTATATACTGTGATATAAAAAGTTGACATGATGCATTAAGAAAAGTCTGACTATAAGAACAACGATAATAATAGGTTCGAGTTCCATTAGGGTACCTAATGAATTATTTTCATTTCATTTTCAGGAAGAAAAGCGTAGAGTTTGTTGATTTTTGCCACTTAGTGCACACATTCTTAAATTGAACGGAGAGTTTGACGGAGTGTCTTAGCACTATGTTCCTCTTGTTCTATGTGGAATACCTCGCGAAGCTAAAAATGACCTTTAATGTCATAGTTTTTTCCAGTACCAAAGTGCATGAGGATTTGGAATGTTAATATTAATTTAATTTGTACTTTTTTTTCGCTTAGAACACTTGATGGTAATAAATGTATGTATTAATTCAATTCAATTCAAATTCTTTATTAGCATAGCTTTTAGCTTCACACAGTATCCTGGACAGTTAGTCAGAGGTAACCTGGGAACCTAATGTTGAAACATCACTACCATTAAAACATTTACGTTCCCCACTTTCGATTCTGGATATATACGTGCAGGCGGAACACAATGCCGCAATTAAATTTTAATTCAGTAAGAATATTTATTTAACATCATAGAGTGCATTCGTATGATGAATGGAAAATAACAAACTCACGTGTTCGTTGTTTATGAGTTTCCTTCCTTGTTATATATATTTAAGACAATCTAGATAAAATGGATAACGTTATTATTTATTTGTCTACCTAATACTTATTTTAACTTCCCATTGTATACCGTACATAGCCGGGTAGGTAGAGGGAACCTAGTGTTGAGACACTCCGTTCCCTACTTTCCGTTGAATTTTGGAGACATTGTGTCTTGATTGGCGGAACTCAATGTCGCGTTTTGCTTCAACACTAGAGCGAAGAGATATTCGATTTCAATTATTTCTTATTATTTATTACAGCAAAATATAATTTTAAAGGCCTTTCTCATAGGAAGTACCGTAGGAAGAGGGAACCTAGTGCTCTAAAGACTCCTGTCGTCTGAATTACGCCCTGTCAGAAGAATTTTCAAGGCCTTACGTGATGACTGGTGTAATTCAACGCCGTGCTTTTGTGGCGCGCGCCCAAGTGGGAATCGAACCCATAACCAGTCACGTTTGCAGTCATACTTAATAGAGAAAGTCTTATGTTAAGATATTTCCATCCCCAAGCACCGCCCAATGTCTGACAAGACAATCAACGGCCTGATAAAGAATATTGAAAACGAAATACGAAAACAGACCGTGTATACAGTGGAGTAAGATATAATTTTAAAGACCTATTCCACATAAAGTTGAGTAGACAGAGGGAACCTAGTGCTAAGACTTCCCATTACGCCCTGTCAGAAGAATTTTCAAGGCCTCACGTGATGAGTGGTGGATTTCAACGCCGCGCTTTTGCCTTGATGCTAATTCATTCCCAAGTAAGAATCGAACCTACAATCGTCAAATTACTTTTTTAAATAAATAATTTAAATCTGTCATATTGATATATAATAAATTTATTCAGCTAGATTCAAAAGCCATCGCCCTATGTACAAGTTTAAAGTAGATAAATATTAATATTTCTCTCTATTTAATATTTATAGACCTATTGAACAAATACTTAACGATATTTGGTAACGGTATGTAACTGGTTGTAGAGAACCAGTTCGTGATGGAGGTTGAATGAATTATTATTTATTTTTTTTAAATCTTCTAAGTGTTGTCACATAAATATAAAACGTTATAAAGCATACGCCACTCGATAAGCAATGCGTCCAGAATTCGGGGGAAAATGGGGAACGAGGTGTCTTAACATCAATAAATTAAAATAAACATGAATTAAAACTAAATTGTAGAAAATAATATTTTGTATAGTAATAATAATAATAATATATAAACAATGTAATATTATACACCTGTCTACTATTTAAAAATGTAAACGTTATTATTGAAGTTGACGCCATCCAAGAAAAGAAATAAAATTAAAAACTATAATTATATAACAATTAACATATTAAATACTCAGAATAGAAGCTCATTTAAAAAAATAAAATCGTTAAAATAAATCATTGCAATTTCTTAGTTATACTGATACGCATTCTTGTAAAAAACAACAAAATTTTAATAGTATAGTTATTCATATCTATTATCTACATATATTATTTAACATATATATGAAGAAGGTCAAAGGAATGTACGTATCTGGAACTTTCTGAGGAAGCATTACTGTTTTCGCATTGCTTCTTGAATTCGGTGGAAATTGAGTAACGTAAGTGTATAATAGGAACAGAGTGGCTTAACACTAGGTTCCCAGATTCCCTCTGCTTATGCTTTTATTTCCGGGATAGTGCGTGAAAAGAGAGCTTTTATCTTTGGCTGACCCTGAAGGTAGGTGACACCGAAACGATTAACATAATACGATAATATTTTGACATATAACCCTTCTCGATTTATGAAATGTTATCTAATACAAAAATATATTTTCATTTAGAATCATTAGTTCCTTAGATGGCGCATGACACATGTTCAACTAAACAATTCATTTGTATTATATGAGTATAAATACTAGGGGAGAGGTGCCATGAAAGGGACACGTATTGAAAGGGACATTTCAAAACTCAATTTATTCAATTTTTTATTATTTAAAAAATGATATCGGATTAAAAATATTGTGTATTGTGTTTCATTCCACATCTCCCCTACTTAATTTTTTTTTTAATAAATTTATATTTCAGTTAATTTTTTAAATAAAACAATAATAAATATTATTATTTAAAATTAAATCCTAAAACAATCTGAATGCATACGGAAACTGAAACATGTTTTGTTTTTTATTTAATCTACTTCATTCTGTCTTGTTATAGGTGTAGCAAAAACTAGGTTTGAAAACTAGATTCGTTAATTATTTTTGAAGTTGGTAATTGTTGATTAGAAAAAAGCAATGTTACTTACATATGTACTTATACATATATTGGTGGTAGCTTTTTCTTTTTATGTACATTCGACGATTCAAAAGTGCTTATAATAAGTTTATTTGAATAAATAATATTTTGAATTTGAATTTGAATTTATTATCTAAGCGTTTTAATACTAAAAGATATATCTATATTTTTACAGTACACAAATATGTTTAATAAAAAAAAATTAAAATAACTGAAATTCTAGACACATCTATAGGAAAATTATTATATGAGAGTATGAATGTTCCTCAATTGCTTATTTCATTATTAATTAAATACATTCACAATTATATAAAGATGTTAACAATTATATTTTACTTGTAATAATCTAGATTACAATTACATTTTAGTTGGATAAAAAAGAGTGGTTAAGAAAGAAAAAAACTTATTTAGAAAACATAAAAATATGAACATAGCGGAATTTTAACAAATGGGGAACGGAGTGTCCAAACACTAGGTTCCCTCTGCCTACCCGTTCAAATCCCGCTATGTTTAAAATAAAAAAAGGGTACTTACTAAAATCTTTTTTTTTGAAATGTGACTGTTTCTGCACCCATTCATTGAGTATATTGATGGCATCTTGCATCCTTCCAGGTTTATCCAAATTATACAGCTTCCTCACCTCAACCAACGTATTCGGCCTAAACTCTAATATTTCATTTTTCGGTATAAATTCCATTTTTATAATTTTTTAAATGGAAATTATTAATATATTTATTTATATATTATTCTATATTATATGTTGATATGTATGTAACGTTACGCGACAGCTTCTAGTGATGTACTGAACGAAATTTACATGTACCAGACAATTAATTAAGAATCGTAAAAGCCTTCGGTATCGAGTTCGGTAACTTGATTTTTTAGGAGTCCGCGCGTGTTTTGAGAGACAGATATTTGAGTTATAAATAATTTTAGAATGAGTTTTTATATATATTTTTATTAAATACAAATAAAGTGCCTTATGAGTTGGAAAAGGTTAGTTGATGTGTGTAATTTTTTATCACGTTGTCTATAAATCGCATAGTACAAAAAATTAACATATTAAAAACTTAACTTCAGTGCCAAACGCTATGGTCTCTATATATCTCTTTGGTTTCATCCATTCCGTCCCTCCGGGGGATTCTCATGCTTTCTACGTGACCTTCCTCAAGTATCTGTGATACTGTCTTTTCAAGATCTTGAAGGTTAACCGAGGTTACCCACTGCCACTTTTGCCGCCCACTTTTCCATCATAAATCTTTTTTGCCATTTTTTAATCACTTATTCGTTTGACGTGCCCAAACCAGTTGATCACGTTCTTCTTTATTCTCACTGTGACATCCTCGCTAGTACCTACCACTTCATTGCCAATTCGATTAGCTAAGCTGACTCCGCACATCTTCATCGTCATTTCCATATTATTCTTCTTCTCCAATACCCACGTTTCGCTGCCGTATAACAACGTCGGAACCAAACCTGCATTGTGTATGGCCATGCGCAGCCGTCTCATCAATGCAGCTAAGGCTCCGTTAACCCTGTTATCGGCAGCAATACGCCTTTCCACATCCATCTCATACCTTCCATCTCCATTGAACATATTTTCCAAATATACCACTACATTCAAGGCATTTCATTTCAGCCTCTGCCTCTCTTGCGGAATACAGCTTGAGGCTGAAAAAAATTAAATATATTTTTTTAAATTCTCCATTTAAATCCTTATTATTGAATTATATGAAGAATTTAAAAAAATCGTACTAAGAAGTCGATATACATTATTTGTCTTTTGACGTAAGGATAAAGATAGCAGTTATAGTAGGGGCGGCGAAGAGGGGACTTTGTGGAGTCATTCGAGCGCATCAGATTAAGATACTGGGGATTCCTTGTACTCGGTTACGTACTTCCACCAAATATGAGCTTCCTATGTATAGCCGCGCGTCTAGGATAAAGGATCAGATTAGTAAAAAAAATTGATCATCGGACATTCTCGAGCGCGTCAGATTAAGGTAGGGTAAGTTAGTTACATGCTAAATCGTGTATATTCCACTAATCTGACAATTTGAGAGTGACGCAAAGGAGGGGGAGGGCTCCAAAGTTGTAAAAAAAAAACGTTATCTGGACATTCTCGAGCGCGACAATTTTTTTTTTAATTTGGAGGGAATCATTCAAGGATTACGAAAAATATATAATCTGACAAATTCCGCAAGCCGAAGTAATAGAAATTGATCGATAAAGTTTGATGTACCTAAGAATTGCATATATTCCTCTCACGGTATTTCTATTCCTATATCCCTCTTTCTTTTGTTTATTGGTCCCTAACTCTTCAATGAAGATGATAATTTTTAAAAATACTTGAAAAAAATATTTTTTTTTGTAGTTTCTTTTTATAAATACAAGTATTCTATTTCAAACATACATTCTATTAGTTACATTCTATTTCTTGAGCTTTTCTATTGATTACGTTCAATAAATTAAAAAAATTGAGGCCAGTCGTGGCGCAGTGGCACAGAGTGTAACTGTAAAACCGACAGGTTGTGGGTTCAATCTCCATTCCAGGAGATGAAATATTTATTCAAATTTATATTTCCATTTCCTCGCTCTGGTGTCGAGGCAAAACAGCGAGGTTGTGTGCTGCTACTCAACACTCAATGCCTTCAAAATTTGGCAGAAACTGGGGAACAGAGTGTATTAACCTTACGTTCCTTCTGCCTACCCTGCTGTGTACGGGATACAACATAAAGCTGACTTGATCACTGTATTGGTTTAAAAAAATATTAATAATTGTCAGATTAAGCAAGTCCCTTCAGATAATCGTCTGATTTTGAGATATCACACCTAGGGCATGAAGATGAACCATATATATCTTAATCTGACGCGCTCGAGTATTTCAATATGACGATTTTTTCTTGCATTTTCAAACAACGATTACGAGCTTGCGTCAAATCCAAATCGTCAGATTATTACATAAGAGCTTTTTTTTAGGTTCACTTAACACCCCCTTAGAAAATCTGACGCGCTCGACAATATTTTTTTTTTTGCCATTTTTAACTCATACGTACGACCACCTCCACCATGGAAACTGTCAGATTAACATATTTTCATGCTTAAGAAGACGTAGGCAATTGATGATATCAATATCTGACGCGCTCGAGTATGTCCATGGAACAGTTTTTTTTTACATTTTTGAAAATCTATAGCCCCTCAACCCACCGGTGAAACGAAATTTTTTATATGACATTTTTTTCTTGTTATCATCTAAGCTTCGCAACCCAATAGGTCTCAATGACGCTCGAGTGACTCCACAGTTTGCTGCTTCGCCTCCCTAACTATTAAGGATATCAACGTTTAAAAGTTGACCTTGCGCCGATTGATATTACATATAAATATACAATACATATATAAAAAATAATAAAAAAATATTTAAATACTTAAATTTAACGGAAATAAGTAGGTATACAGTTTTTAAAACATTAAATTTAAATTATTTTATACTGTTATTATAAATTTTCCATTTTACATAATATAATAATTCTTGGCGACGCAGGGGCACAAGCGTGTGAGTATAAATTTGATGGTTGTGAGTTCGATGCCCTCTCGAGGGAAAAAAAATATTTATTAATATTTTCATTTCTCTGCTCTGGTAACAAAGCAAAGCTCGAGCTCGAACCTAAAAGAAAATTTATTATTATTCTTATAGCATTTTTTTATTATATCTAAATGGTATTTATAATATACCAAACCTAATACTAATAAAAAGCAGCTTCTCAACCTTTCCATAAGTCTCTGTAGGCAGAGGGATTTTGGTGATGAGATATTCCGTTCATCACTTTCAGTCGAATTTTTGTAATTGTTCACGTCACGCTATAATAAATTGAAAATATTTTGAATATTAAAGTTCTAAAAAGTTCCTGCAGTCAATATTAAATTTAAACAATATCCAAGAAAATATTTAAAATCTAAGAAAATATCAAAAACGTAAGAAATATAAAAAAATACAATTTTAACCTAAAATTTTAGATTAATAGCTATGTAAAAAATGTTATCTTATTGTGTGCTGACAAGGCTATGAATATTATTTAATTACAATATGCAAATAGACGTCACAAAATCTAACGTAACGTGCCTAAATATGTTGAAATAAAAATATAATTTGGTTATTTTTATATTAAATTTTATAAGAAAATTAATATTGTTTATTTTTTTAATCATTTATTTTATATTTAAATACGTGTATATAATTTTAATACTCTACGTCATTCGGAAAACATCATCAAAATTGTATTAGCAAGATTAGTTTACACCTATCGGTAATATAAATATTAGGTCACAGTATTCAAAATATATATTGTTAGCAAATAGACAAATTACCGAAATTTCGGTAAAATATAGGCTCGCTATATCGATGAAACTGGGGGTCATCAACAGAGCGAGACGGTACTCTACGCCAAAACACTGATTGGCCTATATAGGGCCCAGGTTCGGCCTCATAACAGGAGTACTGTTCTCATCTATGGGCTGGTGCACGCCAGTATCAGCCTTGAGCCGTTCAAATCATTGAGGGCCCAAAGACCTGTGAAAGGCTTTAACGGCAACGCACCTGTAGCTCGTCTGGTGTCATTCTACGTCAAATTAATGAATCACACCAAAGCATGTTTTTTTATAGAGAGAACCTGGTGCTAAAACAAACTGTTCTCCGGTTTCCGCTTACATTACACTGTTTATTAACGGCGGCGTAACTTAACGCAGCGAATTTTTTGCAAGTATTAATATTATTTTGTTATATAACTATTACTCTGAGTGGGGATTGAACTCACTACTATCACATTTACAGCCAATCTCTGCCCCAATGCACAATGGTAGATTTCCTTTAAAAGTAATAAAGAGAAATACATAAAATACGTCAAAAAAAAGAATAGAATAAAAATTAACTGAGTTTTTTTAACAAAAACAGTTCTTTATTGTTAAGGAAGTGTAACTTAAATAATTAAGCTTAATTTCCGTAAATAGCTTTTATAAGCTATAATTTTAATTATAATTATAATATTATTTAATATGGCCTTATGTGATACTTATGTCGGAAAGTTCATTGAACCATTTTAATAAGTGAAAGGAACAGTTCTATATAAACAAAGGAATCGATAATTTAATTTATGCCGTTGGGGGGTAAGTCTCTGTAACTGCGACGGCCTTGATTGGAATTAGCTGATAGGGGTTCAATTCCCAATTGAGGAAAAGAAATATTCAAAATGTTAATTTCTAAATGTTAGTTCTCGTGTCGAGGCTAAGCGCGGCGTTAAATTCCGCCAGTAAACGCAATGCCTCCTAAATTCAACGAATAATAGTGAATGGAGAGTTTTAAAACTAGGTCCTCACCCTATTCTGTATGAGGAATACAGCGTGAAGCTTAAAAAAATATAATTTATATATATAAAGACTAGCGGACGCGCGCAGATTCGCTTCCGTATTTAGGGGTGAATTCTAATAAACCATGAAACATGTGTTCAATGAAATATTTTTAAGAGTCTAAATTTCAAATTTTATAAAAATCGGTGGAGATTTAAGAATTTTTCCATACAAACTTTCAACCCCTTATTTGCATACATATGGAAAGAATTCTAGAAAACCATGAAACACGTGTTCAATTAAATACTTTTAAGAGTCTGAATTTCAAATTTTATAAGAATCGGTGCCGATTAAAATTTTTTTTCATACAAACTTTCAACCCCTATTTCGCCCCTTTAGGGTTGAAATTTTCCAAAATCCCTTCTTAGTGGATGTCCAGATTACGAAAGTAAACATCTGTCCAAATTTCACGTTTCTACGCATAGCGGTTACGGCTGTGCGTGCGTCTTACCTCAGTCAGTGAGGACAAGTCCTTTTATATATATAGATTTTTGACACTATAAAATTGCATTTTTTGCAAAATAAACAACGGGAACCTAGAACGTACCAAATAGTATTTTTGTAAGTAGTCTCTGTTTTTTTCCTAATTTATGGCGCTTCGAGAGAGAGTCCAACACTAATCACTTCGTACGGTAAAGAGACTATATATATTACACAATTTATTTATTTACATTTATATTTTCAATTCGTCGCTCTGGTGTCAAGGCAAGGCGCGGCGTTAAGTTCTGCCACTTAAGAATTCAGAACTCAGCAGAAAGTGGAGAACGGAGTGTCTTAACAATAGGTTCCCTCTGCCTACCCTGCTACACAATAGGAGAATGCGTAAATAATCTCAAATAGTGTCTCTAGATATGCACGCTACTATCACGGTGACAGATACAAGACAAAGTGACAGTTTCGCCGACGTGTTTGTTTTATTAAATAAACCCATTTCATCTCTGACGTGAATGAATCGACTATCAATTTATTCATCTTTCATTGATAGAGGATTATTTTGTATATTTATTTGTTAGTATTTTTTTAGAACTCTTCATTTTTAATTGTTGAACAGATAGAGCCTGATGTTTCAGCATATGAGTTGCGTTCGTGGGTTTGATTCCCTCTTAGGGGGAATTGGGGGTAACAGTATAATTGATAAGTTGATAATGCAAACGAGCTCATATGATGGTAACTGGTCAACGCCACCCACTATTTCCTGTAATACTGAAGGAGCTACTCTGCTATACGTAGGATATAGGTGAAGCTAAAAAATATTGTTTCAATTTTAATATTGAAAATCTATGCTCCGTCTTTCTCGCGTTCTACGAACGACAAATCCACAGACGACTATTAACCTTGAGGAATTAGCTTCATTCACACAGCAGGGTAGGCAGAGGGAACCTAGTGTTAACACTCCGTTCCCCAGTTAAGTAGTCGAACTCAACACCTCGCTTTGCCTCGACGCCAGAGCGAAATGAAAGTATAAATTTTAATAAATGTTTAATTTTCTCGAGTGCCCATCGAACCTTTAGCTCTGAACTGGATGATACTTAAAAATAATAAAGGTAAAAAATTCTTTAGCTTAGTAAATAGCATCTTCTAGAACCTTCTAGTAGCTTCTAAAAAGAAGGATTACAAAAAAAATAGTAATAAATAAAATATAACATGACGCAAACGAGCGTTTTTGCTTTATCTGATAAAGAACATGATGTAATAAAATACATCGCTTGGAGAACACCAGTTAAAATTCCGCTAATAATTAAAGTTTTTTTAACGGAATTTTTATATAATTTATTATTCATTTATTCAATATTAAAAATAAGTAAATTAGCAGTATAAATTTTATATATGATAAAAATACTAAAAATAAAAATAACACAATGTATGGAACGGTAAAAGTAAATAATAACGAAATAAAGAAAAGCTTTATAATATAAAAGTAACTTTGTAACACATTGTTATAAACTATCGGTTACATAATGCTTCTAGTCTTTTATTATATTTAAAAATGTAATGGAGACCAGTCGTGGGTTCGATTTCCACTCGAGGAAATAAAATGATTAGTATTTTAATGTTTCCACTCTGGTGGGGAGGCAAAAGCGTTGATTTCTGCCACTCAACACGCAGTTTTTTTTTTTTTACGTTTAATAATCAATTTTAAATGTGATCTGTATATTTTATACTTAACACTAGGTTCCCTCTGCCTACCCTGCTGTGTGCGGGATACAGCGTGAAGCTGATCATGTTTTATACTATTTTAATAATACCTTTCTTGTCTTATACCAACAATTAAGATAATAACACGACTTAAAAATAATATAAGGCTTTAATGTAAATTTAGTGTTAAATGTTAATAAATAAATAATTAATAAATAAAAATAAATATATACGATATCAATTCTGATGACAATAAAATTGGCCATACTATATGGCCTACTTTTGCACACCCCACCTAATACGGGTATTAAATGAAAGGGATTGATTTGTAAAGTATAATAAACTACAAAAAAAAACACTAAAAAGTAAAAAAAAATAATATATTTCATATATTTTTGAAAAACTATCTATCTAATCAGTAACTAGATCTTGCAACCAAAATTGTATTTAAATACTAAATACAACACAGATATTAAATGCCATAGATTTGAAAGTATTTTTATAAACCTGCCATATGGGTTAATACTTAATGAATATGTATATATATATATATATATATATATATATATATATATATATATTATTATTT
>HE671160.1:94300-113510 GCA_000313835.2 Heliconius melpomene melpomene | reverse complement strand
AAATTCATTTGAAAACTAGCCAAGTCAGATTTTACACATAAATAAAGTCTCCAAGTTGTAAGAAGAATGGGCATTTTCAGTTGTTATAAAATATTTTATATTGTTAAAAATAAATTTCAGGACTGACCATTGAACTTGGCATACATTTACATCTCACTTCTTTTATCGCTGAAAGCATACGTTTTATTACAAAACTTGGCTTTCATTTTACATTTATGTTTTTGATGGGATAAGTTTAAGGTTAAATAGTATATTTAAATAACGTTTATAATTTATTTTAGTAAATATGTATTATTATTATGTATTTTTAGGTCGTTTTAGTAGTAGTAGTCCACGGTAATGGATTCGATCCCTTACCGGTGGAATAGTTATAATTAAATTATTTTCTTATCTTTGCTATGGTAAACATAATGCGGCGTTCATTTCCGCCACTCAACACGAAATGTCTCGAATTGGGCAAAAAGTCGGGAATAGAATATTTTTACACTAGGTTCCTTCCTACCCTGATATGCGGGAAGAAGTTATGATTTTTTTGCTAGTTTATGTGCAATAAAAATATTTTTAATTTACATCTGACAATACAAAATGATGATGGGTTTTTTAGCTACCTACACATTGTATCCGGCACATAGCAGTGACGGCAAAGGGAACCTGGGAACTTAGTGTTAAGAGACTCCGTTCTCATTAATACAAGTAATTTCCTCAAGTGGGAATCGAATCCACCTGTCGTGTTTACAGTCGATTTATTATCAATATTTACATATAATTTGTGTATTATAAAGAATATCAATCAAATATCTCTATACGAAATTGATTAAATCTTTAATACAATATTTCTAACACTTTTACATATAAAAAAAATACCTAAAGGGACTCGAACCCACGCCCCACGCCACCATCTTACAAACCAACCGTCCAAGCATTTCATAAAAGCTCTATGGTATAGTCTTAGGTATACTTTAAGTAAAATAATTTTTAATTTCCTCTTTCTTTTGTGGGTAATTATAATAAATTTAAATAAAAGAGACTGATTCATAATAAAAGTTTTCATCATTCGAGGCTATCAAGTAGAAACTGGTATGTACTAAATTGTTTATATTTATAAACAGGTCAAACACGATATCTTAGTAAAAATTAGACATTTTTTGTTCATATTTATGATAAAAGTTTGTTTACATTTTGCGAGTGACGTAAAGGTCAATGTAGAATTGTTAACTTACAATTATTATAATGAAATTATATTATTATTTAAATGTTTATTCTAGACTTAAGAAAGTGAAGTACATACTTATTTAAAAAAATTAAAAATTTTTAGCGAAGCCGGGCGTGGACCTGCGCTATGTAGCGGTTTTTTACCAAATTGTCAGTAATTTTTATGTAAAAAGAAATAAGGTCCTCAGTTTTAGTTCAATAGTAATCGAAAATTGCGGAAAGTGAGGAACAGAGTGCCCTAACACTAGTTACACTCTGCCTACCCTGTTATGCAGGAATGGAGGAAAATACGTATGTCAATAAAAAACAAAAAATATGTAAAATATTTTAAGATTATTTCAGGTTTTTTGTTTACAAAATAAAGCCCCCACCTGACCCTAAATATAGATGTGGAACAATCGTGTCAATAACACCATCTAACCCACTTTACTTTTAAAAATTATGTATTTTTTATTGGTATAAATAATGAAATAAACCCTACATAAATCGTAATAAAAGTCATCTTCAATAAATTTATTACATTAAATAAGAAATATTTTACAATACTTAAACAGAAATAAGAAGAAGTTGTAATAAGAATTTCAATGAGTCGTGATAAGAACGCCTACTAACCGGGTTCGACTTTTTATATTTTTCTTAGTAAAAAATCTCGGCATTGCCACTCAACACACAATGCCTTCAGAATTCAATGGAAAATGGGGAATGGAGTGTCTTAACACTAGGTTCTCTCTGCCTACACTGCTGTGTACATGATGAAGCTGAACAAAAAGGAACAAATTTACTAATATAAAAGTACTTATATGATATAATCTCCTAGCAACATCAACGATAGAGGAACAGCGTAGGTTTAATTCTAGGTCTACTGTCTATTCCGAGTTCAAGGTTGTCAAAGTAATTTAAACAATGAAAGGAATTACGCATTAGGTCATATTCAAATTCTATGTATTATGTCAACCCTGAACGGTTGGATATCGTGACAATCAATTGACCTAAGCCTATAAGTATAAGTGGTTGTTTCTGGCTTTTCTCGTAATTTTTATTTTCGCTCAATTATAGTTTGATATTCGGGAAGGCGAGGTAACCTAGTGCTAAATCACTTTGTAAATCGTTTGATAAGGTGTCCAGCATCTAACGTTGTCTAAATGAAACCTAGAAGCTTCGCTAAATTTATATGAAAATTGGATATATCCACAAAAATTGGCATATATGACGACACTGTCAGTATAATGTTGTTGTGGTCATAGTCCAGTGTGCAGAGACAAGTTGTGAGTTCGATTACCAGTCCTGGACATGAAGTATTAAATATTAATTTAATAATTAAATTTTCTTTTTGATTTACCTCACTCAGTACCTCCTACCTCCAGAATTCGACGGAAAGTGGAGAATGGAATTGTCTTAATGGGAACGGAGTTTCTTAATACTAGCTTCGCAGGTTCCCAGTGTGAAGCTGACAAAAATACATATTTCAAACACAGTTACGATTCTACTAAGTACTAGTACTACCTCTTATACTGTTCGAAGTGATTGCCTTTAAATTATCTACACTCTGGTTGATTGCAGCATTAAACTGATTATGATGTGGTTTTAAAGATATTTAGGCCTTAAAGTCATTTTGATACGTTCATATATATCTAGGTGGATATGGCACAATATAATGAATTTCGATCGGCGTTCAGTTCCGCCATTCAACATGCAATACCTTATGAATTCGGCGGAAAGTGGGAAACGGAAGTGGCTTAACGAAAAACAGAATGTCTGAATAATAGGTTTCCAGGTTCTCTCTGCCTAACCCCCCATATGCGGGATACAACGTGTAGCTAAAAAAGTATTGAGAATTTTGAGAAATTTTCTGTCAGTGTTACACTCCTCAAGGAACCTTCTGAATTTCGGTCTTTTTACGTCCATCTTTCCTGGTCTATGCAATGCGCAAAAATTTGAGAAGCCATCGAACTTCAGAGCACCCACGACTCGACCGTACTCTAATTGAAAAACGGAGAAATTATTCACTACACAATATTTCCATTTCACCTTGTTGTTATCACGTACTTATATATATAGTAGTGGGTAATACACAAATTCCTAAACATTGATTAAGTTAATTAAAATCTTCATTGCACTATTAAAGATAACAATCGGGTTAAATTTTCGCAAGACATTTTCGACACTCGACAGCGAGACGCAATGGGAAGTCTATTCATTTACATTATTGCAACGTTTTTGTGAAATATGGATATAAAAAACGGTATATTTTTATATATTTTCAAGTTAATAACTTAATTATTTAATAATATATTGAAATTTCATGATAATATATGGATATGCCACATAAAAAAAGGTGTTATGAATTAGCAACAAAATCGGACTGTATAAAAACAGAAAAAGTTAAATTCTACCTGGTGCCTTGAGAAATTTAAATGATTAAAAATAGATCCTGATGTTAATCCTAAAATAAAAAAAAACACGCCATGATATATTATATTTGTCAATACTGAGAATAGGGACCCTTAAGTTCTAAGTAGAGATTGAAGGGAATTTGAAGAAGATTTGCAAGAGATTAAAATTGCTTAAACTTGTACCATTATTAAAAGAGGGCAACCCTTTTATTGGCGCAACTCAACGTCGCGTTTTGCCTCGTTACCAGCGAGGAAATGAAAATATTAATAACTTAATTTCCTCGAGTGGGAATAGAACCCACGACCTGTCGCATTTGCAGTCAACAGTGCAGGCAGTATTATAAGGAAAATGTTAATTCGCCCATTAAGTCCTTTGCAAGGCTTTGCGTGTTGAGTTGCGGAATTCAACACTGGACGGGTTTCATGCCAGAGCAGAAGAATAGAAATATTAATAAATAACAATTCATTCTCCTATATGGGGATCGCACCCTTGTGCAATTGTCAATTAAATTGTTTTTTAACCGACTTCTGTTTAAACATAAAAATCCTCTTTACAATCAAACATTCAAACATACAGTCTTCTTTAATTATAGTATGAAATAATTTACATTTATAATATTAATAGTTTCAAGTTGTAATTAACATTGTTATAAAATAGATGCAATATGTCGTGTCAAGGAGACTTAGAACACTCGTTTTTTGACCTTACTATAATTAATAGAGTGAATTGCTTCAACGTTTGTGATGACTTTCTTATTTAAATAAGATAGAAGTGGCAAAGGGAACTTACAAAAGAACTTAGTGCTAAGACACTCCGTTGTCCAATTTCGATTAAATAATTTCCTCTTATTTTTTTCATCGTGACACTAGCGAAGTGATTAGTGCTGAATTGGCACGCTCGGAACGCCATAAATAAAGAGCAACAACAATTATTTTTATCGAATACGAAAAAAACGTTGCGTTAAATACCGCCTTTCAATAAGTAATGTCTCGGGCTGGTCTCTTAAAGTTACTCCAAAGAGGAATCGAATCCACGACCATTGGGTGTCCAACAAAGTAATTTAGAATACAGGTACCTGTACATAAATTAATATTTTAATAGGATCTTGCAACAGTACAGGCGCCTTTTAATAGACAAGGTGCGCTATAAAATTAAATATTCAATGTAACAATAGGCTTTATGTTATAATTTTGACATTCTGAAGTCACCTGCATGAGGAATAATTGGCACTCTAAGATTAGTATTTAGATGGCGATGTATACGAATAAGGCAGTCGTGGTGCAATTGCACTGTAAACGTGAGGGTTGTGGGTTCGACACCCACTCGGGGTAGTAAAATATTTGATAATTATCCGTGATATCCCCAAAAAATAAATTAATGATAGTGGACAAGGCGAAAGAGGTATATAGAGACCTAGTATGCCAGAGAGAGCGGACACCCTGGTTACACCGTTAGGGATAAAACGTGAGGTTTTTTTTTTAACTAAAAAGCAACTTCACCTGGATCCCGTAACCAGATCCTAACCAAATCAGATTAGATTCTATCTAAATCTTTCCAATAAACAAGAATCAACTAAATCGGTTAGCGTGATATAGCGTTATTCGTCCATTTGTGACGCACATACTTAATGCAAATTTAAAACTTTTCTTCATGCAAAATTGTTACAAATTAAAAAAACACGGGAAACACTAGATTTCAAAATAAAAAAAAGTATCATCAAAATCGGTTCATCCTTATAGAATTCTTTTGAAAATAAAATAAAATTGTAGAGTTTAATGTTTAACGTCATCAAATATGTTCTAATGATTCGTCAATTTTTTATGTAATTTATAGCAAAAACACAAACGAATCATCTACCGGAAGTTTTGCCCTTATATATTAAACAATTCTTTTTCTATCCTTGACTTTTAAAAATTAGCTATTTGGAGCGAAAATATTATTATAATAGCCCAGTTTTTATTTTTCTAATGAAAATGAATCATTTAATATAATTGAAATATTTTGATGTTACGACGTCTGCAATCAATTTATCTGTTTCTTAATTACAATATATTTCATATTTATTGCTTCCAAAAACATACGGGAGCAATAAATGTGAATATTATTTTTTGATATCTAAATTGCAATTATATAATGGCATCGCGGTGCAGTGGGGCGGAGTCTGGTCGTAATCATAAAGGTTTTGGGTTTGATTCTCACTCGAGGAAATTAATTACTTTTTATTTCCCTCGTCTGGTAATAAGAAGAAGCGTGACGTTGTTCACTGAATACAAACGGAGTGTGTTGACACTAAGTTCACTCTACCTGCGTTCTTATTTTTAATTTAACCTATAGCATTTATTCCATATAAAATTTAAACCCATAAATAATATCAAAATACTTAAATCATAATAAAACTTTACATAACGTAAAATAACTATAATAAACCGAAACAAACCGTTTTGGAAAGTTCAAAACAATTTGCTCGACCAGCAAAGCGACGCTAGCGTCATTGTGGAAGACTTACCCAAAATAATGAGTGCACTATGATTACATGAAATTATATAAATATTTGAATTATAGCTATTTTACCTAATATTAGCTTCATACTGTATCCTGCAAAGCAGGGTAAGCTGAAGGCACCTGGGAACCTAGTGCTAAGATACTCCGGTCTCCCACTTTTCGCCGAATTCTAGAGGTATAGTGAGTTGAGTAGAGGAACTCACGACAGCGCTTGGTCTCAATACCTGAACGAGGATACAAAAATATTAAATATTTAATTTATTTTTTTTTAATTTTTGTTATAACTCGAGTCATTGAGGGGTGAGAGGCGAAACTCAACGCAACGCTTTTTCTTGTTACCAAAGAAAATTAAAATAATTCTTTCAAGTGAGAATCGAATCCACAACTCACGTTCGTAATTAAACACTGTGCTGCAAAGCCCTAAGAAACTTTAACAGTTAAATTTAACTATCGCGAACCAGAACAGGAGATAATTCTATAATTTCTTAACATCTCGTGCGCAAGCGCAGTGAGAAAAATGAATAATTTGCCGACATGTTAACCAGAGCGGTAACACAATGTCATGAACGAAATTGTCGTAAAATATGGACAAACAAGTATTATTAACATGCTAGCTAAAAAAAATACTTATTAAAGAATAGTTTAAAAATTATGATTAAGTAGTAGAGTAAGGCTGTCGTGGCGCAGTGATAATGCTTGTGGACTTTGTACGCTATGATTGTAAGTTCGATTGCTATTTGAAATTAATTATTTGATATTTTTACTTCCTCGCTCTGGTAAGAAGATAAGGCCTTGCATTGATTTCGGCCCTTCAAAATACAATGTCTAATGCGCTATATTCGGAATATAACGTGAAATCTAGTGTTTAGACACTCCGTTCTCTACGCATCGCCCAATTTTCGATTTTAAAAAAGAATTTGATTTTTACTATGTTAATATTTTTTAGCTTCACGCTGAATCACGCATTTAGTAGGAAAGGTAAAGGGAACCTGGGAATTTATGTTAAGAAGATCAATTTCCATTAAAGCAATTCTATTCCCCACTTTCCACTGAATTCTATTTTAAAATTAATTTAAATAATTATAAAATTAATTCCAATTTAACCAACTCCACCAACAAGCGTTAAATCTTCCCGTAGAAAAATGATCATTAAGTTAAAATTAACCGTACAGTTAAATCTCAGAAACAGCTAGTTATATAATTGTAGTTAACTTAAATACTAGTTACACTATCGTAATGTCATCGTTGTACGTCACTGTGACGAATTAAAGTAACCGCTTCTTTAAGACGGTGGTAGCCGATACGAATCTTTTTGCCTTTTGATAAGGTTCTTTTTACTATTGACATTACTAAACTATTACTGAGTTATTATAGTTTCTTAGTGTTATATAAGAGATAGCAAGTTCAAGTCTATTTCTTAGTGCTGTTTTAAATAAGAAATGTATGAAAATTGAGGTCGTCATGGCACAGTGGTACAGGATCTGCTTGAATGTAGAGAATGCGGATTCGATTCCTATGTGCCCTTGCTCTGGTAACTAGACATTGTGCGAAGTTGAGATACATATACGTAACTTAATGTGCAATGTCTAGAAAATTGCGTGAAAAGTAGACAACGGAATGTTTTAATACTAGGTTCCCTGTAGATCTCCCTGCTATATGTTCGATAGAGTGCGGAGCGAAAAATAAATATTTTTTTATTAAGGATTCACAATGTTTTAACAGCCTTACTATCAAACAATAAATTCCTCATTGGAATTTCAACTTGTAACTTTTGACTAACTAAGTAGAGCCACCTAACCACTGTACTTACTGTGTCACGGCAACTTCCAGTACTGACACCGACAAGATATAATAAGATATTATAATTAAGACGTATGAGACGGTAAAATTAGAAATTGCACTTTCCACGATACGCAACGGTTATTCTGCGATGAGATCACCAGATAATATTTATTTACTTCCTTCTGCTTTATGAATACTAAGAAAAGTATCTGTAATATCCAATATGGATATTTTTTGTATCACTTTCAGCTGAATTCTTGAGTTGACGGCGTTGAGTTTCACCACTAAACACATAATTTCTCCAAATTTGCACGGAATTAGAGTAACAGAGTGTCTTAACACTAGGCTCCGTCTACAATGTGAATCAAAAAGTGCTTCAATCAAAATTTTGGAACACAGTCATGGCGCAGGAGCAACAAGCATGTAATTATAAACGCAACAGGTTGTGGGATCGATTCCCATTCGAGAAAATGTAATATTTAATATTTTATTTTCTTGGCTCTAGTATCAGGCAAAGCACGGTATTCTGTTCTCCCACTCAACACGCAATACCTACAATTCGGTGGAAAGTGGAACACGGAAGTGAAGTCAACACTGAGTTACCTCTGCCTACCCTGCTATGAGCGAGATAACAGGGTAGGTAAAAATCAATAATTTTATCAATATTTTCCGCAGTATTCAATATAAATACTGGTTTTATCTTGTCTTTTAATGACTAACTTATGAGTCCCTTATATCTATTTCCCGTTTAACAAGATTGTTTTATTCAGTATATGAACACTTTCTTTACTCTCATAAAAAGCTGTAAATGCGGTATTGCAGCATTAATGTATAAATTAACAATATTATAGGTTCAGGTATATTATATACAGCTGTATGAAAAAACAGAATTGTTCTGGATCTGGATTGTACTTCGATGTGTATTTAAGACTAGCTTATTAATACGGTTTCTCGCGGGTAGTTACACCTCTAAGTGCGAGAGATAACTTTGACTCTCGTGAAGAGGAACTTTGCCGTAACTCTTCTGCAAGTCCCTTCCTCGAAAAATTAACTATCGAAAAGAAAGGTTTTTTTCCATTCTTACTGTAAAAATAGAACAAGAAACATATATTTAATTTCTCTAAGTTTAGACCTCGCAAAAATTGTTACCAAGCAGTGACTGATTTTCTCAGGAGTCTCACGCTCTTTATAGCATTGCAATATAAGCAGAAGGAACCCAGTGGAGACAGTTCGTTTCGCATTTCGTTCGATTTAGTGGCACGGTACCCAACGACGGGCTTTGTCTTGTTACCAACGAGTGATCAAATAAAAATAACTCATTCCCCTAATGGAATCGAACCCATAACCGTCGCTGAAAAACTTACTTATAAAAAAATTGTAATTTCACAAAAACACCAACAGAATATAGTCACAAAATTGCAAAAACCATGTCATTTTTTCATATTACACCAAAAAAAATTCAGTTATTGCAAAACGTTTAATAGATTATGTAATATCTAAGTAAAGCAAGTAAACAGGTTTTCTTACGCGATGCGAACGGTCAATAACATCGTACGGATGATGTTCTGTAAGGCTGTGGACATACTGCGTAGACAAAATAAATGAAATGGAAAATCGTGTTTTTCTTTCCCTAGGAATTTCCATTAAAACATGAAAAATAATCTCTTTTTTTTCCCCTTTTTAAATGTCAAATTTCATTTTTTTTGGACTAGTAATTTATTGTTTAAGTTTTTTTTTCAATATTTGTTGTAGATTCTATTGTTGGTACTGCTCATAAATGGAGGCCAGTTGTGGCATAGAGGCACAACCATATGACAGTAAACGCAACAGTCCGTGGGTTCGATTATTATTTGTATTTAGTATTTTCTTTCCGCGCTCTGGTAATGAACGACAGTAGGGGAGGCAAAGGGAACCTTAGTGTTAAGATACTCCGTTCCCCACTTCTCCCCACAATGACATTTAATTTACAAAAAAATGCAATTACGCCATTTTTACAGCAAATAAATATTTTCTTCTTATATACGAGTATGTTCTCGGGCTAGCTAAATGTTTATGATAGGAATGTCACGTTTCCCTGCATACGGTTCCGATCTTACACGATATTACGGCGCACACGACTTGTTCCGGTAAATAACTTCGTTGCTGTAAAACTTGTTGTTTTTTTTTACTTACTCGTATACTAGTAACTCAACTTCGTAAGAATTCTTCATTATCATGTCATTTATCTTAAGACACATACACTTTGAGAAATATTATTTGAAAATTTGTACTCATGCTATGAAAAAGAGTTTGTCTGGGTAAAGGAACTAATATCAGGAACTAATATCGTGATTCTTTTTTTTTGGGGGGGGGGGCATCGGATTTTTTTCGTTAATTGTTAATTAATTATTTTTTTATTACGACATTTACATTTATGCGGCTGCACATAGCATAATTAAGAGTCGTATCCAAACGCGATTCGATCATCCATTTTCAAATACGGGACATTTTTAGGTCCCGGCGCGTCTTTGAGACACCAGCACACAAAACCGCGAAACGGGATGTCTGGTCTTATTTATTTAAAAAACTGCAAGTAAGAGCTTATGTATTTTAATTAAAAGAAAAATTAAAGAAAAAAATTTTGCTTCACTTTATTAAGAAACCTAAATTGAAATCTGGAAAATATTTTTTTCTCTATAATTGCAATTCTACTATAACTTATACAGTATTTCTAACTAATTTACATAACAATAGTAATATAATAGATATTTTGACATGACGATCTAAAATCGATCATTCACGCGCCTGCCCCTGCCCACTGTACGCAACTAACAAATGATTTACGAAATGATATACACTTATCTGTTGATGTAATCATGGCATTTTGGAAGTATGCCAAGCCAACCAAATTTTGAGAGGTAAATGAGGAGGAATTAGTGTTGAGACACTCCGTTCTCTATTTTACGTTAAATTTCAAGATATGGTGTTAAGTAATATATATGGTGTATAGTAATCTTAAATTACACTTATAATATTTTGCTTTTTTTCACTTTTGAAATTACTAAAAGATATGTATCTCTTGCTACAGATATTATAGGTAATATAGCGTTCTTCGATTAAAGGACTACCTATAGGGGAATTTTTTTTCAATTCGAACTAGTAGTTTCTGAGATTTGAGTTTTAACCGAATAAACTCTTCGATTTTATAATATTAGTACAGAGAGAGTATAGATATATAGGTTATATAATTTTCAATACAATATCTAAATTCCTTTGCAATACAAATGGTAGAATGATTGAATATCTAAGTAAGAGGATGGTTGGATACCAAAATGCTAAACAAAATGCTAAACTACGGTTCACGGCCGAAATAATAGGAAGAGCTTAAGAATGTTTGTATTTAGTGATGCACGATTGAACAAATGTAAATAATTTTAAAATTACTCTTTTATTTACTTGCATTTTCTGTATTTTTGATATAATTATTATTTATACCATTGTTCATTTAGTGCTTATTTTAGTGTTATTTGTCTAATCAAATTTGGAATAGTTATATGTTTTAAGAGTCTGTGTAGATTATTTATCTCTAAAGTTAACAGCTTCGCTGTCAACAATATGTCAAAATGAAGCGAAAGGACTTTAAAACGTATTTTTACACTTTCAATTCTTCGCTCAGCCGCCACTCAACAGTCAGTGCGTCCAGAATTTAGCGAAAAATGTGAGGGTACTGATATGTCTTAATGGGAACGAAGTGTCTTAACTCCCAGATTCCCTCTGCCTACCCAGCTATGAGCGGGAAACAGCGGGAAGCAAAAAAATAAAACTTACAATAAGCTTTTAATATACAATACACGTGACTAGTTTCAAAAGTCGTCTTTGTATGTTTGTACATACGTAGGTATATTGTATATTTCAGTCACGATTAAAACCGGTAACACTAACATCTAGTTAGATTTATTACTAAGTTATCCAACTCAGAGAGAAGGTATTCTAGGACATAAAAAATGATCACTACACATTGCTATTACTGTTATTTAACATGAAGGTTTCTTATATTGTATTATATTTAGTAAGAACGGTAACTGGATTTTTTTTTATTTTTAGGGTTACATACCTCAAAAGATAAAAAAAAATCAGATATTTAGATCTGTGGTCTCTTAAAGCACAGCAAAAATTAAGTTTCTCGGTCAACGCAATCAAAAGATACACGCATTTATGCATCAATTTCGCTACAATTTGTATGAAATTCACCGAGTAATCAAAACTTATAGTGTACTTTCCATGGGCCCATAAATATGAAATTTCTCACAAAGTAAAAGCTACAATACAAATAAAGGAAAACATCCCAAAAGTAACAATTTATAGATATTTCATAGAATAGCATCACGCTGTATCCCGCACGTAGAAGTATAAGCAGAGTGAGCGCAGTACTAAGACACTCCGCTGGCTATTTTCCGCCAAATTCTGGAGGCATCGCGTGTTGAGTGGTGGAACTCAACGCCGCATTTTGCTTCGACACCAGAGTGAAGAACACATAACCCTTTCACAACTTAAACCTTTTGAACTGTACTATTATACAGTTTGTTAGGCAGGTTATTTCTCCATACGATGGCTCTAGTAGTTTCTTTAAATTTTATCCAATTATAGCTATAATAATTATAACAACAGCAAAAATTTCATCATTTCATTATAGTTAGAAACTCTATTTCTTTTTAATTGTCCTAAATGTAATTTCAAATACATGCATATGTAAACTGGTCAAGGTAAATTGCATTGCATCTTGTATTGCATAAAGTCGTAGATAGTTAATAATAATAAAATTAGTTTTTTAGACTTTTGGTCCAAATATTTTTTTATTAGTACATATTTGTTTAATCTTTAAAAACTTAACCTTTTAAAATTTTTGTAAGTAATTTAGTAAGGTAGATCCAGTGTTAAGTTCTTAACAAGTTCTTAACACTGGATCTACCTCACTTACTCCTCTTTCCGCCTAAACTATATTATTACTATTACACGTTGACTGAAAGAATTCGACGTAGCATCGCGTCCTCTAATCAAAATAGCAGCTTCGGATTTTAACATTAAGTTCTTCCGCGTTCTGTATCTCAAGCGCAGCTGTTTTCATTCCCTCAAATGGGAATAGAACCCACAATCATCACGTGTTTATACTCCTGCGTCAATAGGCACTTCCAAACCGGCCAAGGTAAATTGCATCTTTGATAAAATCATAAATACATAGTTATATTTTGTAAGTCGGACATTACTCAAGCTAGTATCAAAACACATAATTTGTCTTAATTAACGTGTTAAAATTTATTATTTGCTGTTATACTTCATATTTATGCTTGTTTCAAAATTTTATTATATGGCTATAAATTAATGTAGGTAATAAGTACGTTTTTCTATATATTTATGTAGAGGTTAAGAACCCCCCAAAGAGGTCTTCGTTATAAGCAAGAGAGGCAAGAGAGGCAGGAAGCATCAAAAAACAAAATCGATGGTAGGTACTGGAAGATCGTTAAGGTCACTTAAAAACCAAAAGAACTCCGAAGAACTCCTCTACCTTCGTGTATGAAGAAGTTAATGATAGTGAACAAATGAAAGGGATATAGAGAGATGGTAGCGTTTAGCGCTACTTGCTGCCTGACTATCCCACTAGGGAAATAGCGTGAAAGTAAAAAAAAATAAAAATTAATATGATATTATTGAAGACAATTTTCTTTTACGATGGTTGTAGTTGTTTACATAAGTTTATTTTGCATTAGTTTCTGAGCTTAGCGCTTTCAACCGAACAAATGAAGAAATAAAAACCCCTAAAAGTTTTGATACTAAAATAATATTAGTATAGATTGTAATATAATAGATTACTTGTTATTGCTTTACTATAACGTATACCTACATTTATAACTTTAATAGACAAATCGAAACTAACTTTGTTTTACTAAAATACTTTTTTAAAAGAAAAAACTAGGTTATTCTATATTTTATATATTAATGTAATTTTAAATTCACATAGCAAAATAACACGTACATTTCAGTTATAATTTTATGTATGGTTACTTGGTTAGGCAAGCCTTGACTTGCCTTCAGATAGTGCACCTGTTCTTTTCAATTGGTAGCGAAACTATTTATTAGTGAAACTAGGGTTTTCGTGAGTTAAGTAGAGCAAGAATAAAGGTATTTTATATGAAAATGTATAATTATATGGTATAATTCTTTTTTCTCTATCTAGACGGTGTATCCTAGATATAGCAGAGTAGGCTAAGTAAACTTTGTGTCGAAACACTCCGTTCTTTACTTTTCCATCTAAACGTAAGATAATCGTGCGAAGTGACGAAAATCAACCATATTAACTTCTATCTTTATACACATTTAATCTAGCTTTATTACTACGAGCTGGTTGACGCACGCTAAAACTGTTAGTAACAAAGAGTGCGGAAACTTAGTAAGTAGGTTCAGAGATCCTAAAAAAATATGGGCGTAGGAATGGGGGAACCAGATGAACCGTGCCCACCCCAGAATTTTTATCAGTTCAAAATCATATAAATTCAAGTCTGTAAACCTGGACTGTAATCGAGAGTATGTATTATTTTGCTTCTTCGCTCTGGTTCGGGTTTCAAGAGAAAGCATGGCGTTGAGTTTCGCCACTCACCCTAGTGTCACGAATTAAAGCCGGAGAATAGTGTCTTAGCACTAAATTCCCCATTCCTGCTCTTTGCGAGATATAACGTAAAGTTAAAAATAAAATAAAGTTTCAAAAACCACGGAAACGAGGTTGCAAATTACCGATTATTTGAAATATTAACTAAACTAGGCCTAGAATTTTCGGTTATTAAAATTTATTATTCACGCATAACGAATGTTGTTAGTCTAGTTTGGTTACTTTAAGCAATTTCGTAAATGTTTGTTGGATTGTCTCAATATTGTATAGTTCAGGAATTTGACCTGAATTTGCGTATAATTTGTCATTGTCTTACCTAAGATATCGAACGTATTAAAGTTTCATTTTATCTTAATAATTTTGACGGTTCCCGCACACAGTAGGGTAGTCAGAGGGAACATAGTGTTAAAACACTCCCTTCCCCACTTCCACTTTCCGTCAATTATTCGGGATATTGCGTATTAAGTGGCGGAACATGCCAGGCTTTTGCCTTGGTGTTAGAGCGAAGAAACGAAAATATTAATAAATTCATTCCTTCTAGTGGGGATCGAACCTACACCCATCGCGTTAAAGTCACACCCTTGTGCCCCAGAGCCACGATAGCCTCAACCAGCTTATCATATTGGTAAATAATGTTTTTACCCAAGTTCTATATATATATGTATAATGTCTCATATATGTATTTGACCGGATTCAACTTTTTGCTCTTAGTGTAGAACGACACCAGCGTGCACATCAATCAATGTATAGTTTAGAACATAACCTTTATTCGTCACGGCCATTCATTCTATTATATCCATTTGCTTATGTGTAAAAGAAAATGTAAACATATTATATTATACTAGCTTCTAAATATGGCTTTGTTCGATAAATGGATTATTTAATATACAAAGAAAGTTTCCATTTGGACCTGTACTTCCCGAGATTAGAGCGATCAATCAAGCTAAATCTTCAGCTTTATAATATTACTGGAGACTCAAACTTATTTTTTATATAATAACCAAAGATTTTTTTTAATATATAATTATACTTTTTATTAAAAGTCACTGTTGCTATGTCATTTCTAATACCTGTAAGAATATGTATACAAAGTTTCATAACAATCGATTAAATTGTTTGGCGTGGAAGCTTAAATTATAAAACAAACTTACATTCATATTTATAATATTAGTATGATTAGCTAGCAACAAAAATGAGTTGTTACAAGCATATAAGAGTTTGTATGTAGCTAGATGAGAACGTATGGCTTAGTGGTCAGAGCGCTTTGACAGTTTCCAAGAGGTGTGGATTGAAATCCTGCTACGTTCAAATTTTTGTTTTCTAACTTTTTGGAAGAATTAGTGTGATTTATATAAACAATATCAGTTAATCGTGTTTTTTCTAAATTCTTTTATATATAAGTAATCTAAAACAATATTTCATACTAATTAATATACAGTATAATATTGTAGGGTGTGGCTTAAACACCAAAAGCTGTTCAATTTCAACTATCGAAATTTGTACTCGACCTGCTATTATAAAGCACATACTAGTACCTATATTATTATTGAATTGCAAATTTGATTTAATAATTCTGGGCCTTTAGCTAATAATTATAGATCTAAAAACATATTTTAAACTAACTTGAATATTTTTTTACATTTTTTATTGTTATTGTACAGTTAGTAAAGAAAAATAGTTTTTAGAAAACATATATAAATTGGACGATTTCCAAGAGGTGCGATTTAAAATCCTGCTTCGTTTAAGAATAATCCTGAAAATTTAAACGTACTTAGTATTGATATAGTATTATAAAACAATATTTCTATCATTTCCCCGAAATGGAGAACGAACCCACACCTTCACGTTTACGATCAAACCTTTCCCACTGTACCACCACGACCTCATATCTCAAACTGATCTATTAATCTTAAAGTCTTAACCTGTCAAAGTGGACTAACCAAAGCGCTTTCCTTTCCAACCAGTTGCTTTTCACTCCATATAAAGCTTAGTTCTCAATGTGTGTATGTTTTAAACATAATAATATGTGACCATTAGTTCTGCAATCGTGTTACATTTGGAGCACTAGAGCTTTTAAAGTACTGGCTATTGAAGTTATTAGTTTTATGTGTATTATTACATATAAAATGATAAAAAGTAAACATTTTTAAATAAAACCATTTAAATTTAAAGTAATTAATCTAAAATTAAACAAAAACATTTCGTAAAATTATAATAAAAAATTGAATTTGATATTTTTTTTGTTAATATAATATGAACTTACAACAACCACCCAGCAAATAGACTAAAACAGCACAAAAAACATACATGTAGCAAGAGATGACCTAGTACTAACTAGACCAATTTCACTATGACCTAAAACAAAAGCAAAAAATAACAACAATAGAGTAAAAAACAACGAGAAATGCACCGAGATCACTCTCATTCACACATTTTTATGCAGAAATTATACATAATCGTACATTGACTCTACTTGTGCCATTCAATTGCAATACTATAGTTAGATTCTTTTAGTCCAAAACGGTCAGTTCCTGAAATTAAATGTCTAAGGCCAATGATAGCGCAGAGACACCCAGTGGGTTCGATTCTCACTCGAGGACGTGATATATTTAATATTTTCATTACCTTAATATTACCATATCAAATCAAGGCAAAACGCGTCATTAAGTTTCCTCACTCAATAGGCAATGGCTCGAGAATTCGGCTGAACGGAAGTGTCTTTATGGGGACGGAGTGTCTTACCACTAGGTTCCTAAGGTCACTTTGCATACACTACTATAAAATTATATTTCGGTACTCTTAATTTTAAAGTAAAAAATTGAACTTAAATTAGAACCATTAATGTGAACGTGCCCTTAAGTCTATGTAATTATGCCTTTAAAATATTATCCGACTAGTGAAACTTATTACAAAATCTAGAACTAGCAAAAATATAATATTTATGTTAGACTCAACGCCAAATTGGGACTACCATGGTTTAGTTAAAATTGTAGTTAATTACAATCGATAGTTAAGGGTTCAAATGGTACTCAGAATATTAATATAATAAATAATTTCTTATTTGAGGCAGTTGTAGCATGGCACAGCGACGGACTGTAAGCGCGACGATAGTGGATTCGATTCCTACTTGGGAGAAAAAAATATTTTCATTTCCTCATTGTGATTAAGCACCGTAGAGTTCCGCCACTCAACCTATAGTCTGAAAAAATGGCAACAGAGTATATCAACACTAGGTTCCCTTTGCTTAACCTGCTATATGCGGGATACAGCGAGAGCTAAAGCTTTCTGTCACAGCCTCGATTAGATATTATATTGCGAACTTTATCTCACGTCCTACTTTATTTATTTATTTATATATTCTTTATTGTGCACAATTCATAAAACTATAACTAACCGCAAACGGACCTTAACTTTTTTCAAATAGATAAGGCCATATAAATTGACAGGGTACAATTTAGTTAAAATGTTAAACACGACTGGTTGTGGGTTCGATTCCCACTCGTGGAAAGGAATATTTATTATTTTAATTTTATCGTAACGAAGTAAGAAGAGGCATAGAGTTCTGCACAAAGACGGCACCGCTAGAACCTTAACACTAGGTTCCCAGGTTCCCTCTACCTACACTGCCATATGCAGGATATAGCGGGAAGCTAAAAAATAAATGAAAGTTAATAATTTCTAAGAATTCAGTATAAAATGTATAAACAAGTGAATTTTCTCTAAAAAAAACGCATTGTTTAATTAGTATTGTGCAAAGTGACGTCTGCAACGTTACGGCCTAGTTGTTATACTTATCTATTCCGCACTTTCATAGTTTTTTTATTATTTATTTAATGTTTTTTCATAGATATTACTTTGTTAATTATGTAAGGGAATATTGTTTTTATAGATTTTTGTTGTAGGCCGTGGTGGCGTAGTACAGTGTACTGCTGTAAACGCGAAAGTCGTGATTTCTATTCCCAATCAAGGCTATGAGTTATTTTAAGTTAACAAGACAAAGTGGCGTTGAGTTACGCCACTCAACCCGCTTTATCTCAAGGATTGTAACAGTAGTAACAGGTTGCAGTATGTGTTTCGTATGATTTGTTTATTTATATACTACTATGATTAAAAAAAAATAATTTGAAAATATTTTATTTTCATAAGACATGTACTTTTCAACCTTGTTTATAGCGCACACGATAAAGTAGTGAAGTTAAAAACGAGAAACAAAATCTCGATTTAGCCATTTCTGTGGAAGTTTTGAAAAATCCTCTTAATACCTCTGCCACACTCTCCAAGGAACCTTCCCAGAAAACTTCCCAGTAGTGTCTATGCGTGACAATATACTAAAATCCAAACAAATTTAAGGCCATTTCATAAGCGAGAAAGCATCTAACTCTATTGTCAAACAAGGCCTCTCTAATATTAATCTAGATAACACTTATATCATCACAGTTATTATACAATATTTTAAACGTTCTTGTTGGTGTTCTACTTTTTTTTTTCATATAATGATGGTAACATTTAAGCTTCCGTATCTCAAAAGTAACCTTAAAATATAACTTGTAAGGTTCCCAATGGGCAAGGTTCCCAGGTTCCCTCTGCCTACCTTGTTATATGCAGGATATAGCATTAAGCTAAAAAGCATACATACATATAAAATAACTCTAAAACATGACATTGATGAAACGTTGTTCC
>HE671160.1:71154-93584 GCA_000313835.2 Heliconius melpomene melpomene | reverse complement strand
ACTCCAACTTAATTATTCCACAAATTAAAAAAAAGCTCTAATAAATACAACTAGTAAAATATTCTCTATAACATAAAAAAAACCTTTAGTAAAAATACTAAGATAATAAACAAAGAATTGCCTCGCACCCATTCATGGTAATCTTTATCATTTCGACCCTGTATTTTGCACGCATGGAAAAAAATCACTTGCAATTTTATGCCTGAGATGTTCTTATTAAGAATCTTTATTACGGCTATTAAAGCTGCAACTATTTTTATACAACTTTTAGATAAACTGTAAAGACACTAAGACTAGTTTGTTAATGAAGGTTATAGGATCAAATTTGAAATAGGATGCCAGTCGTGGCCAGGGGCACATAGGGGCACAAGCGTGGAGCGGAGGAGTGCAAGGATTAAGGATTTTAGAGTACGCATAGATAATAATTAAACATTATTATCATTCGCTTTTTATCCTTAAAGTATTAGTTTAGATATTTGCTCGACTTAGATTTGAACTAACAACCATCAAGTTAAACGGATATTTTATAAACGTGCCTCAAAGATTTTTCTATTATTTAATTATACATACAATGCCATTAAGTATGTATGTGATTTTTAAGATTCTTTATGCAAAATTACTTTATGCCCACTTCAGCGAGTCTGATCAATGCTCATAATTTTGTTGCCTGTTTACCGGAACGCTAACCTTAGTAATTGTATAGTTATATCTTTTTTTGCAGCTTCACGCGCTATCCCGCACACGTAACAGGATAAAGGGAACCTGGGAACCTAGTGTTAAAACATTCCGTTCCCATTAACACACTTCCGTTCGATTCCTTCACGCGGGTATAGTTAATGAAACTTTAAAAGTAGGCGCGGGCGAAACCTTAAGCGAAACCTAGGTGGTTTTTACATATAGGCAACCTACTATCAAATCGTGGATCAAACTTAACAACCATTCACGAATAAGGGTGTCATAATTCCTTCACTTCAATTGCCAAGGTGACTCAATTTGACATTTGGTCCCAATTCTGAACGGCATTTGCACTTTAGTCACTAACTCTTAGACATTACAAAGCGTGAATTTTGAAAACGTGATGATATCAGCCCATTTCTAGTTTCACGCTGTAGTGAAAGTGTGAGCACCATCCAAGGTGGGAACCACCATCCACCATCTTCAAGGGAACGAAGGCATCTTAATGGGAACGGAGTAACCTAACACTAGATTCCCAGGTTCCCTCTGTCTACCCCGTTTCTCCGCGTTATTTCTCCGTGTGGTATGCCACGACATCGTGCTTACAAACATTTGGCTGTTGGAATCACAACATGATGCATTCTCCAAGTGTAAAGCGACTGGTTGTGGGTTCGATCCCCACTCGAGGAAATTAAATATTTATTTAAATGTATATTTTCATTTCCTCGCTCCAGTTACGAGGCAAAGCAAGTTCCACCACTCAACGCTCAATGCCTCAAGAATTCGGCGGAAAATGGGGTACGAAGTTTCTTAACACTAGATTACCTTTGCCTACTATACAGCATGAAGCTGAGAACAAAAACCTATACATTGTGTTAACTTCACGCTGTATCGCACTTACAGCAGGATAGCAATGTCAGTTACCTTGTTAACTCCACCAGTCTCGAAATACCATCACCCACATACTCTGGTCTCTGATGAAACCCAACCCGCAACAAGAAGCGAGAGCTAAAAACAATGAAAGTGTTGATACAAATTGTTACGTAAACCAATTATTTACAGATCAGAAACGTTTTATTGTTACAAAACTTGGCAAATCCAATTACGTGGTGAGAATAATTGATTGACTGGAGTTGAAATCGTTTCATCTTTCATATATGTACCACTAACATAGGCTGGCTGGGTGATCCGTGCTCACCCCAGGATGGATAGTCTTGTGCCCAGACTACCCCATAAATTTTCGCTGTTTCGTGGTTCCTCTGGTCCTGCTATGGGGAAAGAGCTTTAGGTTTTTAAATACTCAAGCCTCTTCACCAAATATAACTATTCACATACTTAGCTTTAATAACAGTATATAAAATAAAGATATACGAACTTTCTAATACAATTTTACTTTAGAAATGGACGTTAAATCGCTTATTTACGGAGAAAGTACTCTAATATTACTATGAGTGGTACTAAATTACTTTAGAATAATATGCCACTTTCATTATGACTTAGTTATTGCTTGGCTATTGAAATCTTGTGTGAGAATTGACACTATAAGTCAATTATGTGGGTCGTCAGTTCAATTCTGAGAGTTAATGAATGACTTTGTAATGTAGCAGCACAACATCTAACAATAAATGCGACGATGCTTACTCAGAAGAAACAACTGAAGATGAAGAATGAGCTGGTGAGAAGACAAAGCGCGTCGTTCAGTTCCACCAGCCAACGACTGTCTTTTGAAAAAAAATATGTTTTCTCTGCCTACGTTACTTTATGCGAGATACACTGAGAACTTTAAAAAAACTCAATGATAGAGCCCAATGGTTCTGGGTTCAAACTCCATTCGAGGGAAATTTATTTTAATAATGTTGTTTCTAGTACGAAAAAAATCGACTTTGGATTGCTCCTCTTTCACTAATTAATACATATACACGCGAAAAATAGAGAAAGAAATATCTTTAATAATAGATTCTCTCCGATTATTTTGCTAAACGCGGTAGACGTGTGAAGCTGAAAAAAAAACGCTTCCTCAAAAAAAAACTTATAAATAAAACAACAATGTAGCGATCACTGTTAGTATTTCCTTAATAACGCACAAATTATACAATTACTCAAATTAATCATCAAACAAAATCTGCATGATTAAATTATAAATAAAAACCGGTCAAGTGCGAGTGGGACTCGCTCAACGACGATTCCGTACCTATTTCATAATTGTATACCAATTTCATGTTTTTTTATAAGTAATTTCATATATTTTATAATTTAAGATATCCTACAAATATAAGTTTGTAATAGTGTTTCTGAGAGATATCCATAAATTACGAATTTTCGTATTTTTTTCTTTATTTGCACTATAAATTCTTGTCCAAGCGATTTAGATATTTGATGATAATTTCGGTTTTCTTGCGCGGCACGGAACCCTAAAAAGGAAGGAATACATTAAACCCAAGAAAACTCCTAAACAAATACGGAACAAGACTTTAAAAATTCTCATGAATAATAATCGAACTCACTACAAACGAAATAAAATTGTGGTCCAATGCATAGACTTATCTGAATAATTATGGATACTTATTTTTTTTCTATTTTAAACTCTACCCTCTTCTAAATTATAATATAATTCTAATTTTTTTATAATTCTATTCTATATTCTTCTATAATTCTAAGGGTGCGATGCATATTCAATTGGAATAGAATCCGCAACTTTTGCGTGTATCAGCATTTTAAAATTATATCACAATGGTGTCATCTATAGTGAAATCTGTGAGTCATGCTCTTTTAATCTGGTTTTTTTGTTAATCTAATTGCTAAACCAAAACTGGAATAAGATAATTATGCAGTGCTGTTCTTAATAAGAATAATAGTATAAAAAGAGAGTTCTGTCACTAGGTCTTTTATTAAGAATAAAAATAAAGTTTTTATGACTTACAATTCAAACTTAGGCCACAATGTGTTTCGATTAAGCACAGATCCGTGTGAAAAATGGCTATTGTCCAAAAAGTCGAGGCTATTTTCTATCTAATAACACTAGAACAATAACTTTACAGGTATTTAACTTTTATGCTTAAAATGCTGTTTGATAAACCAATGTCATTCAAATGCTTCCTCAGTGTTTTGTTCCTCAGTTTGCAGGGGCACAAACGTTCCACTCAGACAAACAGGTTATAGTTCATTTCCCATTCGATGAAATAGAATATATTGATATTTTCACTCTTTGGTAATGGCAAAGCGTTAAGCTCCGCATATTTATGTTGTAAATGTATGTATAGATAATAAAGTAATTTTATTGTTTTTTGTTTCAGGAACACGCAAATCAGTTGCTCAATCACCTTTCTGAGTCAGAGAAGGTTTTCCTATTTGGTGCCAATCCTAACAGTGAGTTCATTTCTTTCTTATTTTTTATTTTTATTTCTTATATTTTATGCTATCATAAAAATACAATAACAATTTGTTTGAATGAAATTGTATTTTTCAAAAATATAAAGTAAAATTCTTCATCTGGAATTCCACTTATAGAAGGGTAGGCGTGAGTATTAAGAACAAAGGGTGAAATGTTAAGAAGTCGTTGTCAGGAGAGAAGTCTGTCGTGCCACTATTGCGAGAAAATAAAAATAATTTATTCGCCCGAGTGGGAATCGAACCCATAACCGTAACTTTTACAAATTCGTAGATAAATAATTAATTAATTCCATTTTCAGATGCCAAATTCGAGATAGCACACCTAAACCGGCAAAAACGCCGCAAAAGATCTCTACAAGATACTCAAGAGTTAAATGTCCTGAAGAGTCACCTGAAAATCAATTTAAGTCCTAGAAACAGTTTCCTAGATCCTCAGTTCTTATTGCTGAAGAGATGGTCCAATGGAACTGAAGTAGTGTTGGACCAGCACAGCGATGAAGAAATAGATAAGTGCTATTATAAGAGTGATAACGCAGCATTGTATGCTTGCGATGATGTGGTACGTAAACCCTTCGTAGTTCATTAATTCAGTAACCAGGAAGAATAGAATGAAATTTACACTCCTTTGTGTGGAATAACTCTTTTTTAATTATTTCCTATCTTACTTATCTATTTTATATATTACTTGTAAATGCTATCATATATTTACTAGACAACTTGATTAAAATTCTATATTCTTTTTAGAGAGGAATAATCAAATCCAATGACACTTATTATTTTGTACACCCACTGCCAGAGAGATTCCACAACGAACATATCAAACCTCACATTATTATTAAGCGATCTACTACTGCCAATAGCAATGATAATGAAGAACAAATGTGTATAGAAAGAAAAACAGATTATGAACAAAATACTAAATCTAATAAAATTTGGTGGAAGCATAGACGAAAACGAGAAGCTACAGATACGAATGAAGATAGCTTAGATGATTTTAAATTAAGCTTAACCCATAGGAATAAAACTTTAGGGGATTTTATAGGAAAATTAAATGTTGAAACTCGACAAAAGAGGGCCGTTCTGCCAGCAATATTCGTTGAGACCGCTGTATTTGTAGATCGTGATCTCTATAAGCATATGACTGTGAATTTTCCAAAGGATACTGAGAGGGAGTTGGTAAGATTTGTACTAGCCATGATAAATGCTGTACAGCTAATTTATCACGACTCGAGCTTGGGTAGACCTGTTAATTTTATATTGAAAAGACTTGAAATTCTCCATGAAGATCCTGTTAATCTGAAAAGACCTCACGATATTGATAGGTTCCTAAGTAATTTCTGTACTTGGCAAAGGCTGGAGAATCCGCCTGGTGATAACGATCCGTTGCATTGGGATCACGCTTTGATTTTAACTGGTTTAGATTTATACGTGGTTAATAAAAATGGTAAAGTCAGCAGCCAAGTCGTGGGTAAGTCATAGTTGTAGATAATTCAAAATTTTGAAATAAATTTAAAACAAAAAAAATTTAAAATGAAAAGTTTATTTTAAATTTATTCTATTATAGTATTTGCCTCGATTTACTAATAATATTCATTTCGTACTCACAAGTTTTTTATAATAGGTTTGGCACCAGTCGCTGGCATGTGCACGGTTACCAGTAGTTGTACTGTCAACGAAGGAAGACATTTTGAAAGTGTCTACGTTGTAGCACATGAAATAGGCCATAAGTAAGAATTATTTATTTACTATTTTTTATATAATGTAAGATTATTTATTTAAGTAAATTATTTTAAATTATCTCGCTTCGGTAACAAGACAACGAGCTATGCGGCGTAAAGTTCTTCCACTCAACACGCAACCGAAAATTAGGCGGAACGTGTAGAGCTTGTTTTGACACTACCTTCCTCTTGCCAACTTCGCTATATATATTATTTTCAGTTTAGGCATGCGTCATGACGGCCCCTTAGCAGACAACGGCTGTGACCCGACCGCGTACATCATGAGCCCTACGCTCGGCAGCGGAAAGATCACGTGGTCGCAATGCAGCAAGAACTACTTGCAGAAATTTTTAGAGTAAGTTTTTTTATTGTAGGTATTATAGTTTTTAAGTCGTTTTAGTTTTAAACTTTCGACAGTCGCTTTGACAGTTTCCAAGCTTTAAATCAATGATAAAAAAACGTGGCGATGAATTTGGGTGGAAAGTGCAACAAAATGACGGATTATAAATTTAATTTGATACCCATCTAAAATAGGAATCTAAAGAAAAAAAATATTCATAAAATACACCAATAAAAGAAAAAAGAAAAATCTAAAAAGCTTGTTTTTAAAAAGACTTAAATTAATTATTGGTTTATTCCTATGTACATTTTAGTACAGTACAATCAAGATGTCTCCTCGACCACGGCAACTCAGCGGGACAGTTAGACCATAGTGCAGAAGGCATTCTACCTGGAGAAAGATTTGATGCAGACCAGCAATGTAAGTTTAATATTTGAATTATACGACTTTTATAGGTGCAATTCCTACTAGCGGGAATAAGAAATAATAATGTTTCGAAAATTGAGGTTACTCTAGCTACTAAAAAATTTAAAATTTCAAGGCATGCTCAAATACGGACGCGGCAGTAGACACTCCGGCGCACAAAACTTAGAAGACATTTGCAGAGACCTGCACTGCCAGAGAGAGAGATACACTTGGACTTCACATCCTGCTTTAGAAGGAACCAGATGTGGCGAGGATATGGTAAGATATTTTTTTTTTTCATAATATGCTAAATAATAAAAATTAATATTATAATGAGTAAAGTGTGATTGTAAACGCGACAGGATGTGGGTTCGATTCCTATTCGAGAAAATTAAATATCACCACAATCTTCGCTCTGGTGTTAAAGCAAAAGGCGGCGTTGAGTTCTTCCAGAATTTGGCGGCAGAATTTAACACTGGCTTCTCTCTGTCTCCACTGCTGTGGAGATTTATCTTTTTACTATTATCCACCTTTGAATTGCTTTAACACTAGGTTCTATGGAGCATAAAACATTAAAAAGAAGCTTACTCCATATTTCTTTCTACTTTTAAACCCACACAGTACTGTCGCGGCGGCGAGTGCGCGGAACGGGTTCAATCCCGCGCACGGGGCTGGGGCAAGTGGGCGCGCTGGTCGGCGTGCGCGTCCGCATGCCTGCAGGACGAGGGGGGCGCTCCCGCCGCCGCCGGCCTCGCCAGCGCGCACAGACGATGCGGGAAGCCGAGGTGAGAAAGTGGTATCAGCACTTATTTTTTCAGCTTAACGCTGTATCCCGCACACAGCAGTTTAGGCAGAGAGAACCTAGTGTTAAGACACTCCGTTCTCCACTTTCCGCCGAAAATCTGGAGGTATTGTAGAAAAGCTGAAAAAATATATGGCTAAAAAGCCATATTATAATTTTTTTCCAAACTCGATGCGGGAAGCCGAGGTGAGAGAATGGTATCACCACTTATTTTTTCAGCTTAACGCTGTATCCCGCACACAGCAGTTTAGGCAGAGAGAACCTAGTGTTAAAACACTCCGTTCTCCACTTTCCGCCGAAAATCTGGAGGTATTGTAGAAAAGCTGAAAAAATATATGGCTAAAAAGCCATATAATATTTTTTTTCCAAACTCCAACATATATTTCGATTAAAAAATCGAAATTAATTTCAATTTCGTATGATCTATATACAGAATATTTGGTATAGAGAACCTAATGTTAAGACTTACTCTAATAAGTCTCTAAGATAACCTAATGTTATCTTCTACTTTATGCAAAAATTATTAAAGCGAACACTCTTGTAATAAGAATGGAACCCATAGTTAAAAACTTTCAATAAAATATTTATAAAATCATATAAGCTTTCCTTTTCAGACACGAAAACGGCAAAAGTTACTGTCATGGTCATGACAAAAAATATCAATCGTGCCAAGCTCCTCAGGTGTGTATTATCTATGTAATTTCTTACAAATCCACAAACTATTCCTAGTTTTCTTTTTTTATTATATTTAGCTAAATACTATAATAATTATATACAAAAGTAAAAAAAAAATTCAATTAAATAAAATTTTCAGTGCCAAAACGTTCCCGGAATGACGATAAGAGAGTTCGCCGACCAAATATGTTTGAGAGCTCGAGACGTCGACCCTGATCTTATTGGTACTGGCTTGCAGAGAATGGACGCCGATGGTACGCTTTCTTTTCTTTTTCCTGTTTGTTTTTTTTTCACTTTATAGGTAAATGTCATAATAGTAGGATGTAAGCGATGTTCTAAGTCAGAGTAGTCTAGTTTTAAAATATTTAAGTTTTTGCCAGTAATATTTTAAAGACGATGCTTGTTGAGGTCAGGTTCAGAGGCCAGTCGTGGCGCAGGGGCTCAAACGTGCGACTGTAAACGTGAAAGGTTATAGGGCTTCGATTTACATTGTTCTTGACGCTAGCTTCTATCACCGTTCTCCATTCTATGTATACCTATGGAATTGTATATTGTTTACAGGTTCGATTCCTAGGAATATACCACGACGTCAAATTCCGAAATTACTTACACGCAGTAACTCTAATTTGGAGAACTGATTGTCTTAACACTAGGTTCCCTCTTACCCTGCTGCAGCTCATATCCTATGCAGGATATAGTATCTATAAATTTAAAATATTCATTCTATTAGATGCAAGCAGTAAGTGTGCTGTATGGTGTGACACGCGTGGCGGTGGCTACAAGTCCAGGGGGTGGAGCTTCCCTGACGGCACCGCTTGCTCGTTGCATTCACCCAAGTTTTGTATTAATGGTGTTTGTAGGGTAAGTGCCTTTTGTAGAGGATTTAGTGATAAGACACTATGTTTTTTATGCTTGCTTGCTTGCTTTTATTTAAATAAATAGATTTTTGTTAAATTTCCTTCTTTACCTTTTTTTTCAGAAATTTTCATGCTCAGATAATACGGATGAAGAGTTCTCTCTCTCCCCCGGGGAGTGCGAGTGGGAGGCTTTACAAATAAAAACTGCTTCGTCTCATGTTAACCCGTAAGTAAAATTTGAAATGACTACTTTGTTATCCGTCTGTCTCAAAATTGCGTGAAGGTACCTGAAATTATTATCAAATATACAAGTCTACAGCTCTACAGTCCCCCAGAAAATAAAAACAAGCTTCAAGTCAACGCAATAAAAGATACACGTGTGAAATTATCTGTAATCTTTGGGGGCTCTCTATTAGAACTATAATTTTAAAAGTTGGCAATAAGTAGAGGTTCCGTCCCCACTTGGGAGAATGAATTATTATTTATTAATATTTAAATTTCTTCGAGTGTCGACTCTAGGTACCCTCTGCCTATCCTGGTAGTAGTAGGTGTGCGAGATATAGCGAGAAGCTGATAATAATTATTAATCATAGTTATGTATTTAGAAACATTTGATGCAAAAAATCATTTTTGGCACGGGGGCAAAAAAGAAACCAAAATCCCGTTTTAGCCGTTCTTATAGCAATTTCATGAGGATAAAAAAATAATAATAAACATTATAGTATAAAAGCGGGCAGCCGTCGTCGAGCAGCGGGCACGCCATGGCGCGCGCTCAGCGGTTGCCACTACCGATGCGTGGCGCGCGGTGCGGGGCTCCGCCTCGTGCAGGCCGACAGGAAGTCGGTGCAGCTGTGCCGGCCTGATGATGGAGTACGTATACTATAAGCTGTGAATATTATTTTATTTTGAGAGGCCTGTCGTGGCGTAGGGGCGAGTGTAAACGCGAAATGTTGCGGTTCGATTCCTATACGAAGAAATGAAATATTTTATATTTTCATTTCATTGTACTGGTGTACTGTACAATGGAATGAAAATATAGTGCAGTGCTGAGTTCCACCACAATGCACGTTAGGTCTTCAAAAATCGGCCGAAATTTGGGAACAGAGTGTCTTAACGCTAGGCTTTCTCTGCCCTCCCTGTTACATGCGTGATACTATAATATATGTACTTTAAATAAAAAAAAACTAACAAACAAAACAAAATAAACACATCTTTCCAGGCATGCCGTCAATTAGTGTCTCCATACCAGTACGCGACGATGGTCTGCTCCAAGTACAAGGAGAGAGTGAGACGACTCTCCGGACTGGGCATGCAGATATCACCGGCGTTAGGTAAGAGTTGCATTATTTCTTTAGTTTAGCTTTAGTTTAGTTTTTTTTAATTTCACGCAAGTTAATTTCTTAATTATAGAGTGAAGAATTGGCTAATAAATTATATATTTCCTAGTTATGTGATATGTGACATGTAATATCTTGGGAGAGTCGTTACATATTAATTAATAACTTACATTAGTTCTATTGTGAATTAATATTATAAAACAAATACGTATTGTGACGCAATTACACATGAAGGTTCTAAGATCAAATCCAGGGGGGATATTTATTATACGTTAATTATATAAGTCCCTTTCCGCCAATTATGTTTAGATGTTTCAAATGACGCAACAAGTGTAGTAGACAAAGTTATAAAATGGAGTGTCTTATCACTAGGATGATAAGATCCTAGCATATCATGCTATAATATGTAAAAATTCATTAATACTATCAAAGAACACCTACACTATAACCACAAACACTCTTCTCTCTTTCTTTCACAGAAGATCCAGACCGCCCCTGCCGTATAGCCTGTCAGGACGAGCGCGCGGCGCACCGGTTCTACTTGGTGAACGGGCACGAGGGCTGGTTCCCGCTGGGCACCGCGTGTTCGAGGGATAATAGCTCTTATTGCGTTAGCGGTAAATGCTTGGTGAGAGATTATTATAGTTTGTACATTTTTTTTCTTGGTCTATTTATTTATTTATTTAGTCTATTATGTTGCATCCTATTATATTGTTGTCGTGGCGTGAACGCTGCGGTATTAAGTTCAATTCCCATTCGGGGAAATTAATTATTTAAAATGTTCATTTGCTCGTTTTGATAACAGGGCAAAAGTGGCGTTGAGTTTCGCCAACTAACATGTAAGTCTCAAGAATTGAATGGAAAGTGATTTAATCTAATTTTAAAACAATCCGTACTCAACTTTCCGGCAACTTTCAACTTTCTTATCTTGGAGATATTATTTGTTTAGTTGGGAAATTCAATCCCGCGCTGTCTTATAACCAAAGCAAGGAGATGAAAATAATTCGTTCCTCCGAGTGGGAATCGAACCTGCTATCGTCGCTTATGCAATAAGAAGCCGCACTACTGTAGCAATGAAATATCAATATATTTATAACGAAAATTCCCTGAAATCCTAGCAATTCGGTCCAGACAACACACCTCTAACAGAAATGGTATTCACTTTACCACTGCTACCGCGCAACACTAGCGACGTCACCCGGCGCTCCTCGCGACACAAGCGGTCTCTTTACAGAGAAAGGATCACTGTGAAGTCCACGCTGGATAGAAGTCATTTGGAGGATATTATTAACAGGTTGAATTTGACAGGTAAACACGTTTTATATTGTTTATTTATCATTCTCGTCGTCAAATCAAAAATCAGCTTCGCGCTATATCCTGCACACAGCAGGGTAGGCAGAGGTAACACAGTGTTAAGACAAATTTATTACTGACTTCAGTGGAACTCCGCCAAACTTTGACATACAAGAACGGGGAAATATAAATAATGTATACTAACGTGTAAACGTAATATATTATTGGCGTCACGTTTACAATTGTAGGTTCGACTCCTATTCAGGTAATAAATTATTTTAATTTCCAATTGTAAGAAAACAAAGCAAGACTCAAGCTGGGTTCTGAAAAAAAACAAAAGGCTGTGAAAATGTGTATGTAACACTAGATTCTTCTCTACATATCCTACTTTTAAATATGCTTTTAAAATAAACATATTCATAAATTTTATACTAACAGATAAAAAAATCACCTACATCCAAACAATACCTGAAAACATAGACTTGGACTTCACTAACCCCATACATATATCGCCTGAAGACACCTTTTTAAGGAAAGCACCACGACCCACGTGGGATTGAATGGAAAAAACTAAAAAAATTGTAAAAAATACAATCTTTTAACAAAGAAATAAAATTTAAGAATCTTAATTCAAGAAACTTTTAAGTATTTTGTCATCATGAAATTTAGTTAAACATCTACCTAAATCAGATTACCTGAAGTTAGCTTTTCTAAACTTTTGCATATTGTTCACTCGAGAAAATAATCAAAAGAAAAAATCCTAAAATCAAATCTGCGCTAACCATCTACAGCTAACTTCAGGGCGACCACAACTCGTTGACCGTACTTTGATCCTGTTACCGATTCCTTTCCTAAGTGCGGAGGTACACTTTAAAACAGGTTAAAAATACTTCAGAATCATTTTTATTCTTTATCTTTAGTAGAGGTGCTCTAATTTGGTTGTGAATATGTAAATACTAGGTTAAGTCAACAAATGTAATATTACCGTGATTATATTTTATTAATTATATTTTGAAATAAAAGTACCAAAAATTCTTGAAAATTATCTTATTAGATTTTATTTTTATGCGCAATTATTATAATTAATAAATATTTAAGTAAATGAAATGTTAATTTAAGATAACATTTTATCATATCATAAGATGACCAGTCTTTTTCTACATTCCTATATTATTTTATTTTTAAAATAAATATACCTACATTTTTTTTCAATTAAATAATAAAAAAATATTTTTGCCGTTTTATTCTATCCTTATCGGTATATTGTTTTATTAATACGTGACGCAAAATTTTTGAACCACTTTTTAAGAAAGTTGGGCGGTGCGTGGGGAACAGTGAAGAGAAAGTGGTGAAGATAAAAAAAAAAGAAAATAGGAACACATAATTTCATTTATTTTAATTAGTAAAACATGCTGAAGAAAACTTGAACGAAAGTTTAATATTTCTCGTGGCTGCCACGAATTTAGCTGTAGATGACTGCATAGATTAGATTATAGATTTTTTTTTCTTACTTTTGATTATTTTTTTTGCGAATGTACAATGCGGAAGACTTCAGAAAACCAAAAGAGCCATCAATAACATACTTTATATAAAGTTAATGCCGCATACTCTTTATTAAGCGAAGTAATTTCTCTGGATCTGTGAGGAACCATTGCCAAAACTTGCGCATGTTGTGTTTATCACCGTTCTGAAATATAAAATAGTTTTTTTTTTGTTAATTTTATTTATATAATAAAACATACTGTTGGAAACAAATTATTATAATTATGTAGAAAATAAATGTAATCTATGTAGGTATATTATGGTCATAATTAAAAAAAAATATACACAACCCAAAAAATATATTGACAAAAATTGCGTTAAGTTATTGTTTCGTTTTTTCAGCAGTAAGCGCGACCGGTTCTGGGTTCGATTCCCATTCGAGGATATGAAATATTTAATATTTTTATTTCCTTGCTTTGCGACAACGACTCAAAGCACAAAGTTGGTTTTCGACACTCAAAAATTCAGCGGAAAGTGGGGAACAGAACATCTTAACACGAAGTTCCTGCCTTTATAAAGAGATAAAGCACAAAACTAAAAAAAAACACTGACCTTAACACTATGAAATTCGCCACCAGTAAACAATACTTTAGCCTCTATTTTCTCCATCTCCTGTTTCAATGAATGCATCATGGCAGAGACACTTCTGTTACAACAATTAGGTTGTTTTGTACAACCATCCCATATGTATTCTTGAATTGATAGCAATGATTGTTTTCTGTAAATTCAGGAATGAATTATTTAATATTAGAATGTCAATTTATGTAAAAATGGAAAAAAACTAAGTTTCTAATCTCCCGCATATAAATCACAAGTGATAAGACACAAACTAAAATAATATAAAAAAAATACTTACATTTTACACAAATCATGTTCCTTATTAACATATTCTTCATTAATATTTTCATTTAATGCTTTTAAATTATTATTTAACTCATTATGCAGTTTAATGGGCAGTAATATATCAGTAGTGGGTTCAAATCCAAATATAGATGTTAGTACATTTAATATCGTGTTAGATGATTGTAACTTTTTTTCCACATTTTCTTGTTCTGTACATATATCGTTCATTGATTTCTAAAATAATATAAAAATAGAATATATAAATTTATTTTATTTTAGTTATTAATTTTGTAATTGATCATGGCACTAGCGTGCGTATTTACAGGTTGTGGGTTCGATTTCTATGAAATATTTAATTCCTTTCCATTTCCTTGTTCTGGTAACGTGGCAAAACGCAGTTTTAAGATCCGCCGCTCAACACGCAATGCCCCCAGATTTTTACAGTTATTTTCGTTATGGGAGTGGAATGTCAAGACATTATAATAAAAAAAAATATTGTATATAGTGGATTATGTTATAAATATTGATGTTTGTGGGTTCAAAACCTAGTTATTGTAATTTTAGCATTTGTATAATATTTTTACAATGCCGTATTGAATGGAAGAACTCAACGCCGCTCTTGGTCTTGGCAGAGAGGAAAAACTAAACTATATTTTAATATAAACATCCCTCATTTTCTTTTCTATATACATACAATTCTATTACAAACAGCATCACTATCTTGTATCTGATACAATCTCAAATGTGATGCAAAATGGGTAAATTCCTCCAAAACCCTCAATTCTCTACGCAAAGCTGTATACAAAATTCTATCTATTGATAAAGCTTCTTTGGTTATTTGATATAGAAACGTTATATCTTTGTAGATTTGCCTGAAACAATAGATGTTATTATATTTAGATGTAATATGTTTCCAATTTCCAGTTTCGCGGTGCTAATTTCCGATACAAAAAAAGGAATCAGCTTTACGCTGTATCCCACAACAGCAGGGTAGGCAGAGGCTTTCCGCCGAATTCTGGAGGTATTGGCGTGTTGAGTGGTGAAAATCGTCGCCGCGGTTTTGCCTCGACACCAGAGCAAAGAAAATGGAAATATAAATTGAAATAAATATTTAATTTCCTCAAGCGGGGATTGAACCCACAACCAGTCGCGTTTACAGTCACACTTTGTACCCATGCGCCATGACTGACCTTTTCAATGAAGGCGACATATAACTAAAACAAACAAAGGCGACGAAAAATAAAGAAACATAATGTCTTAACATTACTCCCCTCTGCCTTTCTCGCTATATGCAGGATACTGCGTGAAACTAAAAAATAAACACTCACTCTCGAACCACCAAAGCGGACTTAACAGTAACTTCTGTAGCTGAATTAGTTCTTCTTTCCACATAATGTTGTATCGCATTTTGTAACTGTTGATCCATTATGGCTTCTTCTTGATCTAATATTTGTTTTGCACTTTGAGCTTCTATTGTACATAAGCTGTAATGAGAATTTTGAAATTAGGTAGAGGGGTTATGGGTTCAATTCTTTATTTGGGATTTTTATTTACTATGTGTAATTTGGAGAACAAAAAGGTATGTTGTAAGAAATTAGCCCATCCGTCTATTCTGTAAATTCAGGCACATTATATTCACACACAATGCTATGCTTTATTTTATGAGATTGAGAAAACAAATTTAAATGTAATAATTTTTTTCACAACTATCAGTATAAGTACATACATGCAGTATAAAAATTGTATACAGATGAAGTGTTTCTACCAAGCAGATTCACTTGATTTAGGTAAGTATTAATGTATTTATCCCTTTTATTTTAGTTATTTAGTTTAGTTTCATAACTATGTTTTTTATTGTATTCATTCATATGACATCTCAAGATCGATCTAAAAATTGTGATTTTCATAAATTCGGAACTTAGTATCTTAACACTCCATTCTTCACTTTCCGCCTGAACTGAGGCATTGCATATTAGGTAATGGAACTGGAAATGTTTTGTGTTTACCAGAGTGAGAAAGTGCATATCTGTTTTATATCTAAAATTAATTCAAATTATAAATGTAATAAAATTATTTTATATTATGAAGTCCGTCGTAGCCCAGAAGCACAAGCGTGCAACTCTAAAATCGACGGTTGTGGGCTTGATTTCCAAACAGAGAATGAAAAATTTAATATTTTCACTTCCACACTCTGGTAATTAGACAAAGCGCAGCGTTGAGTCCCGCCACTCAACATACAATGCCTCGAGAATTCGGCGAAAAATGGGGAACGGAAGTGTTTTGTTCCCAGGTTCCCTCTGCCTATCCTGCCATGTGCGTGCATACAGCGTGAATCTAAAAAACATATTGCTTACGTTATTTGACTGGGGTGTACATCATTATAGTTAGAAAGGAATAATAGTTTAGCTTGTTCTCCACTAAGGTCGGCTTTAATTTCTATATAAGCGGATACAGCTTCTAATAACCTGAAAATACATTATGTAAAAATTTATAATTTGTTTTAAATTTATTGTAGTATAGTGGGTTTGATACCCGCTTGAGGGAATGGCGATATTTAAATTATTTTCATTCTTCTTCTTCGTGTCAATGACTGGAGAATTTATATCATATTTTGCCAGTATTTAGCCACGTCGACTGCGGCATCTGTTGCCTCCATCAGATCGTCATGTGAGCAGGTGAATGGACATTTCAGGCAGGAGAGTAAGTGTGCCATCGTTTGTGGATCGGCGCCACAGTCACAGGGTGACTTATCCCTCTGTTCGTACCCCCATTTCACGAGAAGCTCTTTGCATCGGCCAACCTGGCTCCGTAAACGATTAAGCGACTTCCATGTTGGCCACTGCAAGTTGTAACCTGCGATTATTTTCATTTCTCCGCACTGATAGATAGTATACAGTGGAGTTCCGCCACTAAACACGCAATGTCTTAAAAATTGTGCATGCGCTAACTTATTATTATCTTAACACTAGGTTGCCTCCTCCGCCTACTCCGCTGTATGCGGAAAATAGCGCAAAAAAGTTTTTTTTCTTTTATATTCAATATACAATCGATCTAAAATATGCTTTAAAAATAATATCTAGAAATCTATACAACATTTGAAAATTTACTACTTGCCTTGTATGTAGCCTGATAGGAATGAATAGTTTCATAACACCACTTAGATTTAATCCTAACATTAAGGCTGTCATGGCACAGTGGCACAAGCTGGTTTCAATCTGGTTGTGGGTTCAATTCTCGCTTGGGTCAATAAATTATCTTCTCTTTCTCATAATTAACAAGATAATGCTACACTGAATTCCGTCATTAAAGAAAAAAAATACTTTTCATCAAGCGGACATACAAAAATATTATAAGTAAAATAAAATTCATAAAAAAATATATAAATTTACCGCTCCTCCATATTCTTAGCTTCATAGAGGGCCATTCTCAAATCTTCATCATTGGAATTATCATTTTGTTTCTGTATAAACTTTTTAGAAGTGAACAGATCGAAATGTGATTTGAACAACGCCTGAGACTGTCTGTACGACTCGAGGGGGCCGAATGTGAAAAATCTTCTTGCAGTTTCCTGAAAATTTTATTCTTATAATAAATGAAATGGGGAGGCTTTTATAGCTTTTTTCTGACATTTATATACATATTTTGACATATTAAATAAGGTTAGGATGCTGTCATAGAGAGACTGTAAATGTAATATTTGTGGCTTCGTTTCCTATTGGAGGAATATACTTAAAATCATTCACCTTTTTTACAGACTATAACTATACTGTTTATAACTTGGCCAATATGTTTTAAGACTAGGTTCCCTTGCCTACCCTAACATAACTTTAATTTACTTAGGGAACATTTTAAATATATTGGGCATATCTATACTTATATTATAAAGCTAAAGATATTTGGTTGAATAGGTGTGTGCAAATTGAAGAAATTGTTTCATAGTATCCATTACCATCTCCGAAAGCTGTCTATAGGCTATATTAAATCTTGTGAATCGCTTCAAAGTACCCGTGGACGAAGTTATCACTAATTGTGTTATGTGTCTTACACTACTTTTATTTATTTCCATTTGTGATTTCAGCATACAGAGACAAAGTCTGACAAAAAAACTAGTACAATATCACGAATACTACTAATTTATTACTGTTTATAGCTATAGGTATATAATAAAAAAACTCACCTTATCCTCACCACACCTGGCATATACATTAAAAGTATTGGAAATAGTATTAATAACATCATTTGTAATACATTCCACATTTTCAGCCAATTGTATGCATTCTTCACTGACTGTTGCTTCATCTTCGGTATATTGTAATTGAGCTGCGTTTAACTTTGCTATGTCTACAGTTAAATCTTCCTTAGTTTGCCTTGAAATTAAATTTTACTAACACTAAGTTATATTGGTGAAAATAAAACTGCCATACAAAATGTGTATGGAAGCACAAATAATAAAATATGAATTTGTTTAAAATTTGAAAAAAAAGTCACGCTGAGTTTCTTGCTCTGGTTCTTCTCAGGTCTGAGGCACTAACTTTTGTAGTAAATTATGTGACGTTCAAAAAATAAAGGTTGTAACTTTGTATTTTGAATAAAAATATTTGAATTTGAATTTATTAAGGTCATTATAATTTTAGATTATTTACATTTCCCCTGTTCTAGACAAAATAAGACATTAAAAGCAACAAAACTATGTGCTGGCCCCAAATGTGTTGTTGTTTTTTATAATTTAGACAGAAGGCAGAGAATGGACCCTCTGCCTACCTTACTATCTGTGGAATAAAATGTGAAGATAAACAGGTAAAAAGTCAAAAATGTACATACTCATTTTCTAGAAGTAGTTCTTTTAATATTTCCTCATGTTTCTCAAGCATCGCTAATCTTTCTTTTTGCATATTTATGTTCAGCTTCATATCTTCTATAGCATCCTCATCTCCTGGCAGGCAGAGGCCTTTAAATTCATTTTGTATGGATGAAATTTCTGTTTCTAATTTATCTAATGGAAGCAGTTTCCCTTTCTTTTCTAATTCAGCATATCTGGAGATTAATTGTGAAACAATATGTAATGTATGGTGTTGGGATTTTGGCAGTATTTAAAGAAAAAAACGAAAATATGTTACACTTGGTGCTCTTTTTACAATGATTTATTAGAAGTGTTTATTATAATGTCAAAACAGGTATCATGACAAATATTTGCAGTGGATAGACATTAAAATTGCTAATTTGACATGAAAAAGCTTATTCTGATCTATAACTATATTATGATAAAGTTTCATCTAAGTCCATTTGGTAGTTTTAAGCTGAAAGTGGAAAGAACATCCATCATCACAAATTTTCTACTATATATAAATTACTAGTGATGCAATAGTGGGAGAATTATATTTTTTGCATAATCTAATCTAATAAAGTCCGTTATCCATTCATTTGTATTGACAGTCTTAACCACCAAAGTAAGAGTATATTTATTTTATACTCAGTTATATTATAGTATTTGTTGACATAATAATATCAACAATTTCAAGTCATGATACATAAATTTTGTGAACAAGCCTTCAAAAATACATGACAAACCTGCACTCTTCCCAATCATATAAAGCGTTATTATGATCCAAATTATTATAAATCCATCGCAAAAGCCCAGAAAAATCTGGATCATTAAGCATCCATTCAAAAGATTTCTCATAGGTTTCTACTCCAAGCCCTTGTAAAAATGGTATAAAGTCTTCATCTCTTATATCATTTATATGATTCATTGTGCACTAAATTTATCTACTAGTTTTATCCACTAAAATAGTTTGTGTATTTTATAATGTTGCTTAAATTATTATTGACCGTTACAACAACTTCACAATTTTGAATTTTCAAATGACAAATGCTCATTGACGTTTCTACTCTAGATAATTATTATGACAGTAGCATAACAGTATATGTAAAGACAGATCTCATATAATTGCAAAAAAAATAGAATATTAATAAATATATTTATTTTACTATAAAACAACCATAAATATCTTTACATTTTGAATTTCTTTTATTTAATTTAAATTTCCTTAAATCACTTGGCAGCATAGATTAAAAATTTTGAGTAAAGTAATACATCAAGAGATGTCGTTACTAGCAACTTTTTCTGTTTTGTTAAATAAAAAACTATTTTAAGTCTAAAAGTACCTTAATATTACAATAAATATTTAATTTAAGTAAGTAAGCATGTTACATATACTATATAATTAAATCGCTTTATTGTAAAATATTTTAATATACTAATGAACACGCAGCAGATAACGTTTTTTAATAATATATTTGTAACATATACTTACAATATTTCAAAAAGAATTTTTTTTTATAGGTATATATTATAATACAAAGTAAGAATATGTAAACAAATATATTATTCAAACTAATAACATTATTACATCCATCGATCTGTCTGATAATGAGGGTAGTAAATCATTCCATTCGTGTGACATAAAGATGGAGGAAGATAGCGATTGGGCCATTAGCCAATCAGGGCCCCTTCGTTTTGGGTACCTCGCACTTGAACTGACTGAAGTTCAAGGTGAACTGATATTTTGGAGCTAGATATTTTTATTTATTTAAAATTATTTGTTATTTTAATTAAATAAATTTAGTACTGCTAAATAATAAATCATCTTTTCTTTTCATTTGAAAAGATTTTTTTTTAATCTGTTTCAATTAACACAAACTAATAGATTGTCAAAATTGTTTTCCCGCCATTGTTCTTGCACTCGAAATGTTATAATAGCAAACTGAATTAATTTGTAAGGGAAAAATAAGACGCTGTTTACAAGACGAAGTTTTATTTGGGTAAGTAAATATTTCTTTCTTATAGCGATAAAAGCAGAGCGGTAAATAATTACTTTTTATTATTAGATACGTTTTATATTATATGTAAAACGACACATTATTTTATACATCGCGTCCTACTGAGTTCAAAGTATCAATAATAACGTAAAGATTTAAATGAAGTTATTTTAATTGTATTTTTTAATTCACACTCACTGATATTGTGTTAGCGGAATGTCTGGAAAATGTATATGTAATATGTATGTACGTATAAGTCCATATTGAAAAAATAACTGCTTATTAAATTAGATACTAGAGATATTCAAATGCACTAGAGATATTCAAATTTAAAGATAAAAATGCTTTGAATAGCAAAGCGAAAGACAGTGATTTTTATAGATATACTAAATTTTTAATCTTTTAAATTATAAATGTGCTAAATAATGAAAACAAACAAAATATACTTAGTACTTAATTAAAAGTGCATATTAAATGAATGTATATAAATAGGTATGTCATCATCATCATCATCATCAGCCTGTCCTCGTCTACTGCTGGACATAGGCCTTTTCAATGACACGCCACTGAGCTCGATCTTCAGCTCTTCGCATCCAGCCGCTGCCCGCCACTTTGCGAATATCGTCACCCCATCTATCTTCAAAATAGGTATGTATTGGTATATATTGTATCATTAACATACTTTCACCAATTTTGACATAATCAATAATAATTTTCTACACTCGACTTTAAAGTGGTTAGGTCAACAGTCATGTTCTTAAAACCCATCAGTATAATAATATTTGACCTCTCTTTTGAATCTTTGTGCCACTCCTTTCTATTTCAGTGATTATTAGTTGATTCTGCAGTTTTTTTGCAATCACTTAAGTATGTATATGAGCGTGACATCATAGAATAATTATTTTGTAGAAATGGCATAGGAGTGTAATGTACCTACGTTTCTTTTCTGTTTGTTTTAGCGTAAATGTTGTTTTTTTAAGAATTCTAATGCTAAAATATTTCGATTCTTTGAACGGATATTACCGGTAGTGTTAAGTTTCGTCATCCATAATGTGTCGGTTGTAAAGTGCTAAAACCAACCCTTAAATAAGTATTTAGTATGTTATATTATTTATAGAACCAGAACAAGAGATTTCTTTTACTTCACGTCTAATCTCTAACGACGTAGCCAGAGGGAATAGAGCGCCAAACGACTGTATTGCTGCATATCTCTTAAGCCTCGTGCCAGACATGCCTTTTGGGAGCAACACACCCCCCCCCTTCCCACCTTCTTCCAAAAACAAAAATAAATAAAACATACATCTACCATTTCCAATATAAATTCTCTAGCAAGACACATATGCCCACTCAATACTTAATAACAGTGAATAGACGCCACTCACTTATAGCAGTGGAGTGTTGTGGGCGTACGCTGTTAACTTTGCTTCTGTCAACTGCTGACTGAGCTTTCTAATTGCGTTTCCATTGGCTAACGTTATACATATCGTATAAAACATATAGACGAAGGGAACCCAGTGTTAGGACACTCCGTTCGTTACGCATCTCCCGAAAATTTAAGACATTTTGTATTGGCAGAACCCTACGCCACGCTTTGTCTCGTTACCAGAGCGAGGAGATGAAATATTATAGGTACTTCATTAAAACTCATTTCCTCAAGAGGCAATCAAACGTAAATATTAAGCTTTTGATAATATCTAATTGTTTTAGCATATAATTCTAATTGGTACATTTAGT
>HE671160.1:53672-66705 GCA_000313835.2 Heliconius melpomene melpomene | reverse complement strand
GGGAAAGAATTGTTATTTACTAATATTTTTATTTCTTCGTTCTGGCACAAATAGCCACAAAAGCCAGGCTTTGAGTTCGGCCACCCAAGATGCACGCTCGAAAAATTCGGCAGAAAGTGGAGAAGGGAGTATCTTTACACTAGGCTTCCTCTGTCTACCATGCTGTGTACGGCAGGCGCAGGCAGAGGAAACACGGTGATAGTTAAGACACTCCGCCCCCAACTTTACACCGAATTCTGTAGGCATTGCGTGTTGAGAGGCTTCCTTCGAAACCAGAGCAAAGAAATGAAAATACATAAAAAATATACGCATAATATCTTATTATTTGCAATTTGAATTATAGCCATATGGTGCACTGATGTATATGGAAAAGGACTTGAATTAAATGAAAGATTTAGATGTTGAATACACGTCGTATTTTAGAAGAGACTATAGGTATGTCGTATCCATATGTATATAAAAGATATAAATAGAAAAACATAGTGTTTGTTTTATCTATTTTTAGTTAAAGTAATCAGTGATTCGGGTTGGTGGTGTATGTCGAGATGTCAGTTTGTTTATAGACGTCCAGTTCGAGAGCGAACTTTAGATGAATGGAGTGGACGAGGTGGAGTTATTTTATTCATACATTTTTTTTCGGAAGAAAATATGAACCCGCCGTGGCGCAGGGGCACAGGCGTCGACTGTAACGCGGCGGTTGTGGGTTTCATTTCCACTTGGGGGAATGAATCAACTAAACTCAAATTAATTAAAATTGTGTAAATCTATTAAAAAATAAATTGTTACATTTTGATTTACTTGATTCGAGTGGGAATCGAACCCATAACTGCCGAGTTTACAGCTAGACGCTGTGCCGCTGCATACCGTCCTCTACTACATTCTAACATATTATATAGAGAATGGTATCTACAAATAAACGAAAAAAGCTGCTCCACACATTTCTCAGGCTACTTCGTTAGTTAAATCAGGATTGGCTCCTTTGTATCCTCATTTATAACGACACGTTTTTTCAAAGAAGTCTAACGTTTTCTAGACCTAAATATAAATACTATTAAAGTATTTATGTTAATAGCGAACTGGACCTTTTAGTAGTTTCTCATATTCCGCCCAATTTTCTAGACAAAATTTATGAAGCGCTGTATCTTGTTACTATAACGAGGAAATAAAAAGAAATTATTCTCTATTTAAAGTAAAATTGTCCACTTAAAGCGTAAAAAATAAAAGATCAATAAAATCAATAATTATGCTATATTTATTTAATTACATAATACATTTAAGCCAAATGTGAAACCACTATAACATATGTGATGCAAAAATAGAAAAGATCGACAAAAGAAATATTTATGCTAGAGAATTAATATTCTATATTATTATTAATACTAATATTAATTATTATTCTATATATCTAATGATATATATATTTCCTTATATATTCAAGTAAACTGTGCCATCACTATAACATAGGTGATGCATAAACTCAAAAAGGTGAGCGGTAAAGCTATGCCCATAGGCAGCATACGAAATATCTTGTGTTCAAATGGCCGTGAGTTTAAATAATCTAAAGCACGTTGTATTTCTTGTTCTAAAGCTTCATCTGAAAATATAGAATATTTAAAACATATAATTTTGAGTTTTAATAAAACGTCTCGCGCGTTTTCGTTAGAAACGACATCCTAGACATCAAAAAAGGTTGCCCTAAGTCCGCCCGAATTTGAGACCATAATTGTTGATTAGTAGAACTCAACGCCTAGCTTTATCTTATCAGAATGTTAATAAATACTCTTAAAATATTTTTTATACACTGTAATACACCACCTTCCGCAATTACACAATTACAATATTATTAATGTTCAGTAATTGAAAAAGCTTTAAACAAATAGCATTCTCTCTAGCCACATTATAATCCTAATTATTTATTTTAGGATAGTAGAAATTTGTAAAAAATCTCCCTACAGAGAAGCTTGCATGCTTGCATAAATAAGTTGTACCAAGCATAATTACAATTTCAATGTAGCTTAACAAGAATATACCAACGTTAGTGGTTAGCGAGATTTGGGGCGTCCAAGACGGTCCAAACCTGGCTGTATTAAAAATTAGTAAGTTTTCTAAAAAAAACATTACCTGTACAATTCAATAATTCTCTGAACAAATTTCGCTTAATAATATGCACTTCATTTTTAATCAACTCAAATATAATCATGGGTGTTGCAACTAAACTCATTGTTGTGATGAATGATATTAGATATTCGATTTGCAATCCCAATATGCCCTAAAAACAAAGAATATTTGCATATTAAGTTAGTTATTGCTAGCTTTGTTTGAATCTTAACTTTTGCCCTAGAGGAACTCTTCATTTCTTTCCATCGCCTAAAGTAATTAAATTAAGATTTTAATTTAAAGATATCATTATTTCTTTTTTCACTCGACTCGACTTGTCAGGAACTGTCGAGTAACGTTTTTTAGCTATATAGTGTAACACGTGCATAAAGCAGCATTGGCAGGAGGAACCTGGAAATCAGTCAAGACACTGTTCCCACTAAGAATCTTCCGTTCCCCACTTTCCGCCGAGTTCTGGAGGCATTGCGCTTACGCGCTTTGCCTTGCTATTAGGGCAAGGAAATAAAAATATTAAATACTTAAACCCCCGCGTGGCACTCGAACCCACATAACTTACAGTTGCACTCTTGTTCACCTGCGCCACATTTGGCTGTGCGGTATCTGTCGTTCAGTGCATTTTTCGTTAGATTCTAAGTATATCTTCCATAATTTATAAACCTACCTTTTTGATGACTTTTAAAGTTCCGTAATACATAAATACAACACATTTCGGGAATTGCGATACGATCAATGTCAAAAGCTGAAATATAGAATTTCTTGAGTATGACTTAGTTTTGACTATTTTGAACATTTTTTTTTAGTTTTTCTACACTTAGAAAAGAAAAGTACTTGTAACCTCGCGAAAGGGGTATTTGAAACCGCGCCTCTTGGAAACCGTTCGTCTTGGACGCGCAAGAGGTGTTGGTTCGAATTTCACAACGTCAATTTTTTTATGCGTTTTCTTAAAAAAATATGTTTTTGACTGAAATTTAAAGATAAGCTATTTTTTTATCGTGATTATGTTTATGTCAGAGGCTTAGACGTAAAGTCTATGCCTCCTTTCCAAAACAAGGCCTCGGGCGTCCCTAATAGAGCCGAAAATAGAGAATGAATTGCCTTAGTACAGTTTTTTCTATTTCTCGTAGTAGTACATAATAATTATATTGAATTCACCCAAGTTTCTATTTCATAATCCATCTTCTCAACACTAGTGATCAACAGATTATAAGCTTTTAAACATGTTTTGATGTTGTTGATCTTGTAATCGCGTCTGTTTTCGCCGATAATATTAGGCGTCATGAATTTGATATCAAATTTTTGTCGTAAACATCTAATTTGGTGATATATTACATTGAAAAAAAGCATTTTAGAATTATAATTGACGTAAGACATAATAATAAGAGTCAAAGATACAAAATACGGTGGGCTGGGGAAAGTTAGCTTCGTAAGAAAATAAAAACTGTAAATACGAAAGCAAAAATTCAAGAACAAGTAAGCCGGTATCTTCCATGGAACCGATATTGATTTTATTTGGAGCAGTTCACTAGTCTTGGATAGCAGAGTAATATTTTTCTTTACATATTTACTTTTAAATATCAATGCTGCTGTACAATTTCCAACAAATTCAAATAAATTATAAATTACGGTCATTTTTAATCTCATATTTTCTACAAACACGAAATTGTAAGTAATGATACTAGAACAAGCCAACATAACTATAATACAGTAGCACGAAGACAGGACAAGAGAACATTTGGAACCGCCAAAATCAACACAATAACCGAAAATTAATTTGAAAATATTATACTTTTTAACAAAATTTATAAAAGTTGACGTTAACATATCGCCAGATGTGTAGACTAGTAAGTAGCTTCTATTGTATTGAATTTTATTAAACTAGAAAGGTATATGTAAGGTTTTAAAATTATTGTAGATCTTATCTGTACTTAGCCTTGCGCTATAATTAATGCTTACTGTTATTTTAATAATAATAAAAATGTAATCTTATGTACAGGATTCTTAATGTGTTCGTCAATCTATGTACGAGTATATATGTGTGTTCCTATGTGACGTTGTAGAGACCAAACTTGGCCAATTTTGATGATTCTTACGTGAATCGATTCGTTTTAACCTTGCGAGTCTTACTAAAGACAGAGCTTACGCAGTAAAGCACACTATTAATAATAAGTAAAATATAATAAAATGCGTGCATAGCAAAAAAATTTAGTACGACAAGCATTTTTTTGTTTAGTTATTTTATATCTATAGGTACGGGCGAATAGGCTCACGGCATGGCAAATGCCATTTTTATCATGTAAATGCCTATTTTCATCTAAATACGCTCAAATAGCATTAAATTAAAAGGAAGCAGGATAAGCCGAGCGAGATCCACTAGTTTTTTTATATGATAATGAAATAGGCTTTATCCCTGCTTGATTTGCAGTAATGGTTCTCATCAAAAAATCTTAAACGGTTATCGATGTACTTTTTCACGTACTCGTAGCAATTACGACACTGCTTGCTCAGTTCAATTCCGCAACTTTACTTACCTTTTCTAATAGGAAACTAGAAATCGTTATGACGTTTACCCTCATCCATGATTCTGCAAAGCATATTCCAAATAATTTTGTCTGTGAATAAATCAACATACAAAAGTAATTGAGCCGTAGCGCAGTTGTACAGCGGGTAATAAATGCTTCGACTGTGAGTTTCATTTCATTTGGTACAATTTATTATTTTCATTTGCTCTGGTAACAAAACAATGCGCAACGTTAAGTTCGATTTCTCAATATGCACTGTCTCAAAAATTGGGTGGTATGTGGAGTTAAAAAATAAAACTTTACTTGTCAGCCCGAAAAAATAAATATATTTATTTAATAAGTCCTAGTGCAGGCCACCAAAGTGTAAGAAAAACTTTCAGATTTCTCGTCTGAGCTTCAACAGTCCATTCGTACATTTGCATAACTACATATAGAACATTTACAAATAGTAGATTATTAAGTTAGATCGTTTTCATTATTTCATTTAAATATTAAATATTTTAAATTTCATCCAATTGCGTGGAAAGGCAATAAAAATAATTTTTTTTTTTTCTGTGAGATTCGTATTTACCACCATCGTGTTTGCACACGCCGCGCCGTGGAGCGAAGTTAAAGCAGCCTTCTCGGGACGGCCTCTTAGAAATTAGATAGATTGTTTTATAATCTTAAAGCGCAAAAAAAAATAGAAAAAAATTACAAAAGGAATATTTATGCATTTGAATATTATATTTATTTACTGTTACATTCAACTAAACTGTGCCATTACTATAACATAGGTGATGCATAGACTCAAAAAGGTGAGCGGTAAAGATATGCCCATAGGCAGCATACGAAATATCTTGTGTTCAAATGGCCGTGAGTTTAAATAATCTAAAGCACGTTGTATTTCTTGTTCTAAAGCTTCATCTGAAAATATAAAGTATTTGATATATAAGGATATATTGATTGAGGCAGTCGTGGCGCAGCGGCTCAAGGGTGTGCCTGTAACGGTTGTGGGTTCGATCCCCGCTCGAGGAAGTGAAATATTTATTTACGTTTATATTTCAATTTTTTCGCTCTGGTGTCGAGTTTGTCCGAATTTCTGACAATAATTATTGAATGGCGGAGTTCAATTTCGATTTATCAGAACGAAAAAAATACTCTTAAAATAATATTAATGTACGAGTATATTATTTTAAGTTTAGCAGAAATTTGTTAAAAAAATCTCTCTACAGAGATCTAGCTGTGCTATAATTTTCGTATGTTTTCTAAAAAAGCATTACCTGTGCAATTCAGCAATTGTCTAAACAAATTTCCCTTTATAATATCGACTTCCTTTTTAACCAGCTCAAATATAATCATGGGTATTGCAACAAAAGTCAATGTCATTATGAATAATACTAGATATCTGATATGCAATCCCAATATGCCCTAAAACAAATAAAATTCTTTATTAAATCAGTTGTTGCGTTCTTCTTTCTTCTTCTTAAACCCTTAAACCTAAAGAAACGATTTTTATTTCTATCTAGTGGTTGTGAAATCTTAAGATAAAATCCCATTATTCCCTGTTTGGTGGGGGTTGTAGAAATTTATCTGCCAAGAGGCCCTTCTTGGAAAAAACATGCTCAATTTCGTTAACATCCTTTCATTTATGTCATTGCTTTACGTCCAGAAGATTCAATTGTTTGTTATCTGCCCCTCAGTGCATGTTTCGTTACTACTCTGAGTTTTCTTCTACATGGGATTAGTCCCGGCTTTTATTGCCAGCGTCCACTTTCTGACTCCATCTACTTCACTTTGCACGGTCTTCAGGCATCCTCGGTGGTTAATCAATTGGCTCTCATGTCCTGCATCACAACATCCAACCATCGCTTCCTTGGGCGTCAGAGGGTCTTACTCTAGGGACAGAGATATAAGGCATTTCCTGCCGACATAGTTCCTAGTCCGGTGCATAACGTACAAAATGTTCTGAGTACTCTGAGTATATCTCACAAAACATATAAATATAGATGTATCTCGCATACATACATAATAATTACAGTAATCACGCCTAGCTTACCTCTTTTATACTTTGTAAAGTCCCGAAGTACATAAATATTACACATTTCGGGAATTGCGACAACACTAATGTCAGAAGCTGAAAAATATAATTTCCTTAGTATAACATGTTTTCAATTATTATTTAAAGATTTCTTTTTATCGACAAAATATTTAGAGACTATCGTCTAAAAGCAGAAGGTGACTGTGTGTAATAGGGTATAAATTGATCTATTACAAAGTTTATGCGACCTTGCGAGCAAAATATTTAAGATTTACGAAAATAAAAATAAATTAATAATATACTACTTTTTTTTTATATAATATTTTATATTTAAAAATGTAAAATTGATTCACTAATTTAATAAAAGTATATCATGTACTATGAAACAATGCATTCACCCAAGTTTCTAGTTCATAATCCATCTCCTCAACACTTGTGATCAACAGATTATAAACGACTAAACACTTCTTGATGTTACTGATCTTGTAATCGCGTCTGTCTTTGCCGATAATATTAAGCATCAGGTATTTGGTGTCAAATTTTCGACGTAAGCGTCTAATTTGTTGATGTATTACATTGAGGACTAATAATTTAGAATTATAATTCAGGTAAGATGAAATTACTATGGTTAAGGCTATAAAACAGGGTAGGCTGGGAATAGTTAGCTCTGTGTAAATAAAAAAATTGTAAATTCGGAAACAAAAAGTAAAAAACAAGTAAAGCGATATCTTCCATGGAATTGATATTGTTTTTGTTTCGAGCAATTCTCCGCTCGTACATAACAATGTAATATTTTTTTTTACATATTTACTTTTAAATATTAACGCTGATGTGCAATTTACAAGAAACTCTAATAAATTATAACAATCGGTATTACTTAATTTTATATTTCTTGCGAACACAAAAACGAAACTACTGAAATTTGTCAATAACAGTATAAAACAGTAGCAAGAGCTTAGAACAAGAATATATTTGGAATTGCCAAAATCGATACAATAACCGAAAATTAATCGTAAAATCATAAATTTATTGACAAAATATGTATAAGTTGACGTTAACATTTCGTCACAAGTGCTACACCAGTAGCTTCTATAGGACAAGTTATTAGACTAGAAAAGCAATTGTGAGGTTTTGAAATTATTGTTGATTTTATCTGTGCTTTACTCTGTATTATAATTAGTGAGTAGGTTATTCCAATAATAATGTAAATTTAATCTCTTGCAGTATATTTTAATTATTTTATACAATTAGTAGATATATTGAAATTAGACAGAATATTTTTTAAAAAAACTTTAGATTTTTAATTTGTAATTATATTTGCTGTATTTTCATATGGCGATATGGTGTTTCATATAAATATATGTGTCACTAACAATTTAAGTTTGTAAACTCAACTTTTATCTAGCTACTTTCTAAGTAATAATATACTAAAATTAAAAGCTATTAATTTTCGTCTATCTTAAAAAAAATTTTGGCATGTTTCAATATCACAATTTGTCTAATAATATCAGAGAAATATATTCGTTTCTTTTTTTGAGTTCCGTATTCTTAAAGAAAATAAACAGAACATTTATGCTGTCCATTGTCAAGACCATTCACTTCAATATCGCGTGGAAGTATAGACCTGAAATTAATATAATACACATATAAGTCTACGGTCCTTTAAAGCACAGAAAAGTTTCTAATTTAAAAAATAAGTACTAACTTACATTTGGTGTTTATTTTATTCAAAATGTAGGTACTGCACACGCCCATCACATTAAGTTTCTCAACTTTTATAAGTTGTAGGTACTTGCAGTTAACCTACAAGCCTAAAATTGTGTTAGTTAGCCAGCTTGGTGGGCGAGTCTGATTTGATAATATTGATATTCCCTTTTAGCATAATCGGTCTTAAAAATGTTGAACTTAAAAAAACATGCCTCGAGAATTCAATGTAAGGTGGGAAACCGAAGTGTCTTAATGGGACCGAACGATCGATTTCAAGTTCTCTCTGGGTACCTTACAAGATGCAGGATAAAAATTAAAAAAATCAGTACACTAACCCAAAACAATCGTAAATTCACATATATATGTTAACATAATTATGGTTTAAAAGTTGACATTAACATAATTATCGTCACACACATATAGATTAGAGTAACCTCAATAGTACCTACTAATAAAAAAAACAAGAACTGTAATGCTAAGGTTTTAATATGATTGTTGATCTTATCACGTCGAATAAAAATTAATGTGTTCAGCTATTTTATCAATAATGCTTTGTTGCTTTTTATTAATGAATACAAACACCAACGAAATGAAGCTGAATTTATTTTAATTTTACTAATGTTATAAATGTGAAAATTTGTGAGGATGGAAGTTTGTTCTACTTTCACGCAAAAACTATTGATTGAGACGATCATAATATCACATAGTACTTTGGCTATAATGGCTATGGTAGTAGAATAATAATATGTTTTAATAGCAAAAAATGCTTCATCAACTGCTTGACTCTCTGTAATAATGAAATTAAATTTGTGAACGTCTTCGATGTAGTCAGCAGTCATTTTGTACTACAGCACTTACGATAATGTTCCTCAATTCAACACTGCCACTTTTAAAGCTTTTCGTTAGTGGTTTGATATACCTTTCAAAGTAGAAAACTATAGAAAAGTATAATGTTTAATTTTATCCACAATTCTGAACAGAATATATATATATTTTTTTGTGAATAAATTAAGATATAAAACTAACTCTATAACTATAAATGTTATGACACTGGGTTCCATTCCACTCGTAATAGTACAAGTTTTACATAACAATAAAACTTGTATTATTGTGGAGAGACGATGCACAGCATCTGTGAGAGGGCGCTGTATACTTCCCTTTGATTATCCAATGATGTTCACTTCCGGTTGCTGTTTTGGACCAATCAGCGATTCGCCGGAAGTCACGTGGTCTCAGGTGGTAGGGCGCCGGAACGTATAAAAGGCGACACTACGCTTCTTACCTCATAGCAGATTCTCACCAGGAGCCTTAAAATGATGCTGTGCATCGTCTCTCCACAATAATACAAGTTTTATTGTTATGTAAAACTTGTACTATTATTTGGGATGTGACGATGCACAGCATCTGTGAGAGACGTGTTTATAACTCCTGGTGACCACGTACGACGCTATGTGATCTAAATCAGAATGATTGTATAAATTGATTCTGATACATTCAGATAAATTGATCTGTAAAACCACAAAAAACATGAGTAACATTGTTTTATTTATAAGCAAACAAAGAATTCGAAAACAAAGAATCGCTCTGTCGGAAGCTGAGCCAAAACAATCTAACTTCAATTATTAGATTTACTTATAATCTGCTTACAAGCAAATTTTAGAAGATGTTTCGCAACTCGCTGATAAGCATGAGTAGGAAAGGAAGCTCTCATAACCGTCTAAATAATAAGTAAAGCAAATTGGCAAGCGTAATGTAGGACGTCTTCCCGCTAGATGGGGTGACGATGTCCGCAAAGTGGCGCAACGTCCGGATGCAGAGAGCCGAAGATTGAGCCCAGCGGAGCGCCATTGAAGAGGCCCACGTCCAGCAGTGGACGAGGACAGACTGATGATGATGATGATGATGAAGTAGTTACCCGAGTTAATTTTTACCTTGTAATTGATGCCATTAGTACAACATATTAGTAACACTAGAGCATTTAATAGAATGCTTTACAAAATACTATGTACTCAGCCCAATAATATGTTCCAATTTTTCCAATTTAGAGTTAATCTGGTCAAACCTTTGAACACCTTTGTAAAATTTAAGACTTGAGTCCATCATCACACACTTTGAGTATTATAACTTCATAAAAGCATCAATGAATACTCACCAGAACCGCGACCCGACCGACAATTCATGATGTGAATGTCCTATCTGCTACTTAGGTACAGTTTTGAAGAAAACTGGACTTGACATACGACGCTTTAGAAAATGTGAGTTTATAAGCTCATTAGTTTTTCAACCAAAATTTAGGCCGACTAATGCTTATATCATTCTTCGAAGTGTAATAAAGTTATAAGTAATTGATACTACTATACATTGACATATAAAGTTATCAATTTTATAATATTTCAATTATCGCTTCTTAGCTGTATTTTAGATCTACAATAGTTCACCCTCTGAAATTCGCCTTTAGAAGTAACTTTACAGTGTCAAAATTTATACGATTTAAATACAGATGTACTCAATTCAAACGTCCGATTTCCCCGGACTTGATGTCGTAGACATCCAACATGCTCTCCGCCATGTTGGAGTTGCGACTACGTGTACACCTCGCTAGCCAGGTTCAGATTATGCAAAACTCAAGGCAATAAGCAGCGGAATACCTACGTTACGCACGCGGATATCGCCCAAGGTCTGACATCATATAACAAGACTGTTGACAGTAATAATTAGCACAACTACCTTTACACAGCCCTCATGTTCCATGAAGATATTATTTTCATTAACTTTTCCCAGCTCTGGAACAAAAGTTACAAAAAATGAATGAAACTTTTTGATAGTCTTTTTGCATTATTATTGTGTATCATACTTTATGGTATCCAACAACTTAGTAATAAAAGGTTGTCGTCTGTAATTCTTGGAGACTAATTTCGTCTTGATTTGCCTTCTGAATTATTTAACTGCTTTCTTTTCCACTTTCTCCTGCTTCTTACCAACATTTCCTTCTATTTAGATGCAAATTTTTACTTCTTCCAAATATTAACCTATGTATTGCCTCCGCATTTTCTGCTGGATTACAGATTTCTTATACTACATCAGCTTCAATTCTGATGGTTACTGCGATACACAACAGGTATAGACAGTTTCTAATATATAGTACGTCAGGTATTAAATACTTTTGCCGAGGTACTCATGGGGATGTGCACTCACTGGCACGAGGATAATGCCAAATTAGCCGAAGAAACCTTCGGTGACTTTTTATAATACTTATGTGGACTTTAATTTAGTTTTAGACACATTGTTTCTTTTTATCCATTACTTAACAATCCATATATCGAACTTTTTATTCTTTTTTGATAAACCTTTCGTTATCTATTACAAAATTTCCTATTGGTTTGCTTTATCAGTTGTCGAACGTGAGTCGAACTATTTTCTATTCTTGCTTTCTCGAACCGCTTGAAAATTCTTATTGGATAAAGCCAGAGATAATATGGAGAATGCTCCTTATTAAGTCGAAAAGAGTTTTATACTCAACGCATGCTTCTCAATTTTGATGCATGTAGGGTTGACGAAGGTCTAACTGCTTCAAATAATCTTGGAAAAGGATTATTGGTGGCATGGAGGTAGATGGCTAGATGCATTCCCGCGATTAAACCGGGAAGGGCCTACGGAGCCCAAACCATCAGCCACTGCCTCCGATACGCTCAGAGGCAGCCTCCTTATAACTGCCCCCCTCCCGTACAATTGAGAGCATTCCTAATTAAAATAGTACCGAGATTTTTAAAATTCTAATGTACGGATAAATGCACTTTAAATAATTGGACATACCTTATGTCAAGTAATAGTCCGAGTCCCCCTTAAGGCAACTAAGATAAGGTGACTGGGTAGAATCTTCCGAGTATTCGCTTGCAATTGTCAAAAGAAGCTAAAAGAAACTCACACAGATATATCCATTGTTATTCGTTAACTCGCTTAGGATACGCTCCCGAACATTTCAACAACGTTAGTAATTATTCTATTACAAATAAATAAAAAAGATTATCTAAAAATAGACAGACTTTTTATATATATGTCGGAGAATAAGGTGGTTGGGACCGGAGCTTGTTCCGATCCCACTTCCGATTGTCGTCGATCGGTGTCACGTGAGAGTGACGGGCAACGCCATCTAGTTTTGACAACTAGCAACTATTAAATAATCTGCTTCCCTGATATATATGATGAGAACAGTTTTATTTTTTTTTTTTATATATATTTGATAACTCGCTCAGGATACGCTCCTAACGAATTTATCGCATTGAAACGAAGGTAGTATATTAATAGATAATATACAACTAAGTAAACTCGGTGAAAACCGATTTATTTAGTAAACTCCGTTTACATCGCATGATATTATGCTGAGAACGTTCCCAAGAGCGTGAAACAAGCGATGAGTCCTCTTGCTTTTTGCAATGCCCGTTAACTGAATAAAATTGGGCCATAACTGCTGAAAATCTGAGATAACCTAACCTAACCTTATTGTAGGTTATAACACAGCCGTGTTCGGTGAAGCTCAGAATCCACTACTGTATTGGTATATATGATACCAAGCAATAGAACAGAATTACATGCATGTAGATACTTGTTAAACAAGAGGTTCAAATGACTCACCCGTTGTCCATTTTTTTACCTTTGATTTTCACAAAAA